>JAJLXT010000024.1:68625-113643 GCA_030571395.1 Nakaseomyces sp. UFMG-CM-Y6046 | reverse complement strand
TTTTTTTTTTTTTTTTTTGATTTCTATTTTTTTATTCTTTTGGTTCTGGATCGGACAATTTTTGTGAAGAAGGCCATTTGCAAGACATATTACAAAAAAAAAAAATTTGTGAACAAAAAAAACATTATAGACATACAGAAATAGGGGACATGAATGCAATAAGTTTAGATTTCAATATAAAGATTAAAAACAAACAAACAAACAAAAACAACGCCCTATGGATCCAAACTTCACAGTTTATCACCACCCCTATTATGAAATAACAAAAAGAAAAGAAAAGAAAGGGAAAACAAAAAGAGACTGTTCCATATATCGATAAATTTCAATTTCAATATCATATCATATTACAAGAGACACAAGAACGTTAATCCCGATTCATGGAACCACCCCCCACACACGAGATAGACAGAACGAAACTGCATAACTTGCATTGTCCCCTATTATGTAAACGCTTTTTGTAGCCCCCCCCCCCCATTGTATTTTTTCATTTTTTCGTTCTTTTCAAATGAAGCGAAGAAATAAAAAAAAGTTTGACTTTCTCTATCCGAACGTCAGAATTCTTTTGAAATAAAAAGAGGATGCTCTTTTAACGAGGGTCTTTGAAAGAACTAAAGCTATAACTTTTGGTAGAGAGTGTGTTTTCTTTTATACAAAGATTGGATTAAAACAAACAGCAAAAAACAAAAACAAAACATATTTATATATATGTTTTTGCAATGAATTGTAAAGTTTACACTTTTGTTCTGGTACTACTCCTTGTGGCATCGAGGTTGTATGTGCAGCCCGTTTACTCGCTCATCTCTGATTGTGACGAGACATTTAACTATTGGGAGCCTCTTAACCTGCTCCTTCGTGGGTTTGGTAAGCAGACATGGGAGTACTCCCCAGAGTACTCTATAAGATCATGGGGTTTCCTACTGCCATTCTATGGTGTTTTGTTCCCTGTGAATGCATTCAGTGAAATACAGGCTAACTGGAACTTCTATATTGCCAGAGGAACGTTAGGTTTGTGCAGTTTGGTTCTGGAATGGAAGTTGTTCAAGGAGATCACTAGCACGATGACCCTGGAAATCGCCAATTTGTGGTTGTTGTATCAAATCTTTAACCCAGGATGGTTCCATGCCTCAGTAGAGTTGCTGCCTTCAGCAGTGGCTATGATCCTGCAATTGGGCTCCATAAACTACGCTTTGAAGTATTTATCCACCGGCTCCACTAGTAACTTCATCGGTAGTGTGAGTTTCAATTTCATTGCTGGCATTCTGGGCTGGCCCTTTGTATTGGTATTGAACTTACCTCTATGCTTTCATTACCTCATCAACCACAGGTTGATATCCACAGTGAGAACGATATTTGACTGTTCCTTGATATTCTTCCTGATTTCCTCTATCGTCATCGGTATCGATTCCATGTTTTATGGAAAGTTTGCTCCAGTTGCATGGAACATTTTCTTCTACAACGTTCTAAATGCTGATGAGAATGCCGGTCCTAATATATTTGGTACCGAGCTTTTTTTGTACTACATCCAGAACCTAATTCTCAATTTCCCACTCCCAACATTGTTTTTTGCTACCGTGGGTATCACACATTGGAGGTTATGGCCATTATGGGGTTCCTTGATTACCTGGTTTGCCATCTTTGCAGCTCAACCACACAAGGAAGAAAGATTTTTATATCCAATCTATGCCTATATTTCTTTGAGTGCTGCCATTACAACTTACAAAGTCCTGAAATTGTGGAAGAAATACTTACCGTTAGCCAAACTAGTGAAGTTGTCTTTGATTTCTGTTCTTATCCTACAAGCCACATCACGTATTTACGCTCTTGTGTATAATTACACTGCCCCAATGGATGTATACACAGAACTATTCAACAGAGATTCAAATTCCGATGATATTATCAATGTGTGTACCGGCCGTGAATGGTACCACTTCCCAAATTCCTTCTATCTACCGGACTCTCATAGACTGAGGTTTGCCAGGTCTGGATTTGATGGTTTATTACCAGGTGATTTCTTGGAGAACGAATCTGTCTTTACAAAGGTAAGAAACGTTCCAGAAGGGATGAACAATCAGAACATATTTGATGAATCTAAACTATGGCCATTAGAAAATTGTGAATATTTTGTCGATGTCGAACTAGACAGTTCAGACAAAAAAGATGTTTTCAATCCAAAAAGTAAGGAGCGTTTCTCTTGGAACAAAGTTGTTTGCTCTAAGTTCATCAATTCAGAAAAATCTAAGATCTTCGGTAGAACTTTCTATATTCCTGAAGTCATTGACAAAAATCTAGAAAAATTATTGCCACAAGTTTGGAGTAAGCTCCATAATGCAGAATTCAATGATTATTGTTTATATGAAAGAATTGATGTCCAAGAAGAAGCAACTGAACAATTCTGAAAAAATAAGCAAAATCACAAAAAAAAAAAAGTTTGAATTTAAATCTAATAATAAAAACCCCTTGTCATGTTAAATGCAAATATTCTGATGTTTATAGAAAAATGATGCTTTTATTTTTTTTTTTTTTACTTTTTTCGACCTTCCTAATTAGCATGTAAATTTTCACACTCTCATTCAAAACTTGGCTTTGTCCTTTCTGTAAATCTTTATTAAACACATAGAGTTACTGTTACTATTTATACAAGTTAAATTTAGTTTAATCACAATTAATACCCCGACCTATATCTTACCTGTTTACGTAAACTTTTAACAAAGAAATCAAGTCCTAGCTAAGATATAGTATTATAAACCATAAGGAAAAAAAAGAACTTATGTACAAATTCGTATATAAATGAAAAATGCTTTCTTTTTGTCATAACATGCAAATTTCTGTATTATTGATAAATAACAATTAAATTTAAATGTCTTTGTACAACATACTGTCTCTTGCTGGACCGGTACCAACCCATTCAACAGGAACCTTTAGGAAGTCTTCAATAAACTTCAGGTACATCTTGGCGTTTTCTGGAAGGTCATCATACTTCTTGATCTTAGTGATGTCTTGATCCCAACCTGGAAGAGTGACGTATTCTACCTCAACATTACCTAGAGTCATCAAATCTTCTGGGAAAGAGCTCAAAGTCTTACCGTTGTATTTGTAAGCAACACCGACTGGGATCTCCTTGAATGTATCCAAAACATCCAATTTGGTAATATTTAGACTGGTATAGCCGTTAATCAAAGTTGAGTATTTAAGCACAACTAAATCCAACCAGCCACAACGACGCTTACGGCCAGTGGTGACACCGAATTCAGCACCAATATCTTGCAATTTGTCACCCTCAGCGTTCAGTTGTTCGGTTGGGAATGGACCCTCACCGACTCTGGTAGTGTAGGCCTTAACAACACCGTAGACTTGGTCAATGGTTCTTGGTGGAATACCTAGACCAGTAACGACACCACCAATACCAGTGTTGGAAGAAGTGACGTATGGGTAAGTACCGAAGTCAATATCCAACATCAGGGCGTTGGCACCTTCAACCAGAATCTTTTGCTTGCTGTCGATGGCCTTGTGTAGGAAGTCAACGGAGTCAACAACGAAAGGCTTTAGAGTTTCCTTGTACTGCTTGTAACGGCTCAATTCCTCCTCGGCATCGTAGTCGAAGTTACCGTAACGAAGCTTTCTCGTTTCGAGCAGTCTTCTGTACTTGGTCTCAAAGATTTCCCAAGAACCTGGGTTGTCGTTGACCAAGTGGTGAACCCTGATACCGGATCTAGAGGCCTTGGTGGAGTAAGTTGGGCCAATACCTTTACCGGTGGTACCGATGTTCTTACCGTCAGTGGAGTGGCCGGCAAGTTCCAACTCCCTCAACTTATCAGTTCTCTGGTGGAAATCAAACACCAAGTGGGCTCTAGAGGACACAAACAAACGTCCTCTGGCATCCTTCAAGCCCTTGGCCTCCAGGGTCTCCAGTTCCTTGAAGAAAGAAGGAATGTGCATTACGACACCGTTACCCAACAGGTTCTTACAGTTTGGGTTAACCAAACCAGATGGCAACATGTGGAAATCGTACTTGACACCATCAACAACAATTGTGTGGCCTGCATTGTTACCACCAGCACAACGAGCCACAACATCGTAATGACTCACCAACAAGTCAACAAGCTTACCTTTACCTTCATCACCCCATTGAGAACCCAAAACAACATTAACCATTGTGTATGAAATTTTTTTGTTTTTTTGTTTTTGTTTTCTTGAATTACTAATTAATAGATATGTTTTAGTGTTCTATCTATCCAACAAATATGTTATTAATCAAAGCAAAATAACCTTCTATTTACCTCTTGTGAAACTATTAAAAAAGGAGGAAATATTACAAGAAAGACTTGATATAAAAATCTTTTTTTTTCCCTTTATCTCTTATTTGTAAATTGGAAAATAGAAAGAAATAATAAAAAATTATACTGAAGAAGTTAAAAGTAACTCAATTAGCGATTAAACAAATTAAATTAAATAATTAAACAATTTGAACAAGTAAGAAATAGGGATTTTCCCATGTTCAGTGCTTCCACCCCCCCCCCCCACCCCTTCCTTTGAGAACACACCCTATCTCACCAAGGTCAAAAATAACACACACACACACACACACACTCACACACACACACACCTCGAGGAAGAGATACACACACACAGAGAGAGAGAGAGAGCAAATCATGAAAGTACACAGAGATTACAGAAGCAACAAGACAGACACACATACATACTCACAGAAAAATGAGAAGACCCCCCCCCTCCACAAGTATTATTTAATTTCATTTCTGTAATAATTTTAAAATTACCCAACCTCGAGATAATAAATTGCAGATAATGAAGAGAGAGAGAGAACCTCTGCAGGGACGAGATACTTTTGAACAGATGGAGAAGTCACTGTTTTGAATAGTACGTGATGACAATAGATGTCTTTCGTTTTTCTTTTTCTTTTTTTTTCTTCTCATTGCTTCAAAATTTTTTGCCGTATGATGCATATGTCATCACAACAGCATGCATTAGCAAGTTTTTTTTTTACAGCAAGAGGCATTATTGCTTTCCCACTAATAGAATATCACAATACAATACAATACAATGGAATCTCTATATATATATATATATACTTGTAGATAGTACATATATAAGCACGTGATACATCAGGGTAATATTCATCACCTGTCATCACGTATAATGTAACATATTTTCGTAATCTAGAATATATCGCACATGATCAATGCGTATATAAGTATATATCAGAATTTTGTGAAAAAAAAAATAACTAATTTTGCGATGAGCTTTACTTGTGATATATACATATGAAATAACGGTACTCATCTCATCGTTTTTATTTAATTAAATTTTGTTTTTCAAAGAGATATTTTGATACAAGTGATTCAGAAGGGTGGATAGGACATTATAAAAATGGCTGGTAAGAAGCAATTGAATGATAATCAGTTGTTCAAGAGACAGAAAGTCCGGGATGCCAGGCAGATCAGGACAGAGGCTATTAAGCACAGCAACGATGATCTTTCGGATGCTGGTGGGATGCTGAAAGTTGGGGAATTTGTGCACTCGAGAAAGTATGAGATCACGAGTTTACAGATGGCTATGAAGAGTTCCAAGAACTCGGGGTCCACTCGGGTGTTTCAGGCGTTGCCTAGGAAATTGCGGAGACGGACAGCGTCGCATAACGTGAAACACATACCGAAACGTATGCGGAACAGGGCATTAAGGGAGATGAGAAAGAGTAATGTCACTGTTGATGTTAAAAAGAACAACAATAACAATGGTGGAAAATCCGGGGAGAGTAAACCTCAGAAATCGAAGTATCGAAACCATGGTCTCACGAATAGACAGCTTTATAAGATGCGTATGGCGGTGAAATTGTTGAGGTTGGCTACTAGATCAACAGCACTACGGCTAACTCTACCGAAAACAGTGACGTTGAAAAATGTAAGAATAAGGAATAAGATCAAGGCATTGAAGAAAAACATCAAAACATTTTCATCAAAACATCGTAACACTAAAACATTGAACAATGTTATGGGAAGCTATGATGTAACTGCGACGAATAAACTAGCACCTTTGCCCAAAAATAGGATAAAGTATTTGAAGAGACAAAAACTTTTCACATGGTTACCAACCCATGTCTGGAACGCCAAAAGATCCCATATGATAAAAAGATGGGGTTACCAAATTGGTTGGGCGCCAACACAGAAATGCTTTAAACTAACACATAGACTTGGGAGTGAAACCGCAGCCTCCGATGGTGCATTATGTATGGATACAAGCTTCTATGGAACTATGATCATTACCATCAAGGATGGGATGGATTCTCAAACTTTAAACGATATTGTTGGAAAGCTGACTAACCAGAAGGCTAACAAGTCAAAATATAAGAATAAAATTTCTTGGTTTGAAGGTAACTTATATGACCCAGAAAGTGAAACTAACGATATTCTTGGCCCAACAGAGCTCATGTGGATCAACCAAGAAAAAATAATGATCAGACTACATCCTGCTCTCTATGGTAAAATATTTGACTTACTTCAAAAAACATACAATAGAGTTTTTGACATTACTGATGCTAGATTTGCCCTCTCAAGCTTTACGATCAGAGGTGCTGCATCAATATCATCGCTTCTTTCAATTCTTAGGAGCACAGAAAAATCCGACTCTTACAAACAATTGTTAGGTATTGCTAAGTTAGCAGACTACTCAATGCTTCCAAAGAACACCATATTTGGTTTTAAGGCTCTAGATCCTCGCTACCTCACGACACCACATCTACCCAATGTTTCAACCAACTCTGAACTTTTGATGGAGAACATTCTGAACATTCAGAATCATTGTCCAGAGAAAGAATTATCGGGTATCATTAATGATCTAGCTGATTCTCAAAGCAGAACAGAATCATATTGCAATCAACATACTCTAAAAATGATAGCGAGGAGGAGAAGAACAGATATTGAAACTAATCGTAAATATGACGGAACTAATCGAGTTCTTAAATTCAATAAACAAAAGGATCCAGAAATCCCCCTTCTTTTGATTAAAAGAAATAAGTCAAATGACTGGTTAGTTATGTTGCCATGGTTTTGGATGTTACCTTTTTGGTATCAACTGAATAAAATTTCTCGCGTCTATAATATAGGATTAAGACAGGTACAGCAATTACAATATGAACATAACCAGTTTTATTTCCCAGATGATTTCCCATTTACAGAGATTGGGTACCTGGAAAATGTAGTATACAAGAGAGGGTCAACGTACTCACATTGGAGAAAAAAACCCTTGGGTAAAAGAGTAAACTATGACAAAATAAAGAGCATCCACAATACTACACTACCAGCATTTGAGGGTGAGATTGGTGATCCTTTCTGTTCTGATTGGAAGTTTTTACAAATCTTAAGAAATGGTATTCAGTATTTAACAAAGGATAACAAGTCCCTTAAGTTTATTGATCCAGCTAAGACTGGTCAATTTGATGAACAGAAAAATAGACTGGTTGGAAATATTAACGATCTTTTGGAACTCTACAAGGATTTAACACATAACGAATTGGATATAGACACTACTACTACCATTCCAGTTAAACTTTACTCTAAAATGAGATCTACCGGTGATATCCCAAAATCATTCAATTCAGTCGCTGACATCTCCAGCAAACAATTAGATATTACACCAATTTCTTGTATTTGTGTTGAAAAGGGTAGACCAAAGGATAACGCAAGATTATATAAAATTCCAGATGCTGATATGAACTACTGGATGCGTGTAGTTCAAGGTGAATACCTTTCTAACGGCAAAAAGTTGCATAACCAAGAACCTCCCAAACCTGAAATCTATGATTTAATCGGCTTTGCTACTTCAGGATCATATAATCTAGGTCAAGGTGTAGGAACTTGTACCGGATTTCTTGCTAGTGACATTGTTCTGCAGGGACTACCAAATTATCTTCTTTTCAGAAACCCAGGAACAAACATTTATAGATTGGCAAAGTGGGAAGAAGCTAAAATATAATTTTAACATTTGACAGCATTTATAAGCATAAATATATATTATTAATTTCATAATAATCATAAACCATATCCTGCATTTACTTACTTTGAGATACCATTTTCTAAAATATATAACTCTGACATAATTCATTGACAAAGTTATAATCTTGGACGAATAACATTAATATTTTCTTATATTTTTTTTTTTTTTTTTGGACTTGAAAAAAAAAAAAGTATAAAAGGAACAAAAAAATTCAATTGAAGAAATAATTTTATATCTTACACTACTTGTTTCAAAAGATTTTTATACTTTTTTTTGTTTTGATTTTAAAGAAATCATACTTACCTTAAGACGTCAGAGGAGATCATGAAGTCCTTCTGACCAGACATTCACAATTTCCAATATTAGAGGGAAGTTAAGCATTTACTGCAATATTTTGGATCAATATTCTTCGGGATTGAGAGTCAAAATCTTGCTACAATTGATGTAAACTCCTTCGTCACAAGCACATACGATTGGCGGAAAGAGTGTCTGCTGACGTTTCGTTCCTCAATCCCAATTGGTGGTGATAATTTAATGTTTTTTCTTAATTGAAATGAGCATTAGGTTTTTTCTACTGTTGGGGTCCTGTATTCATCCTGCCTGGAGGATAATGGTACCAGGAATTATAACTGGTACTTGGGGAGCTGGAATCCTCTACAGTACTCAGATTCGAGGGTCCTTTTGGTCCTTATTAGGTTAAATACAATGATCATTTAATGTCGAAGTTAAGCCAGGTATTCTCATGCATTATAGGTATATGGAGTTAGGCCCTATGGGTGCTCTTCAGCTTTGCTGCTAGAGTGTAGGGCTTTCATTGCCAACCGTGCTGGATATAAATCGTAGTGGTCGTCCTTACACCTGCTAGTGCCAAGCATCCTGATTCTGTTTACAGAAGGTTAAGAGATTGAGGCATAGGCGGGTTTGGTCATTCCACAATTGAACTGGGTTGCTTCAATGGCATGTTATGGCGTCTAATAGGAAAGACATCGGTGTGGCAGCTTGCTGTCTATCGGTGAATTGAGAATTAGACAATCATTTTATTTTTCCTGAATCTTCGTGCTTCTCATTCGTGAGTTGTATGAGCTGTGGGTGGTTTTGGTAGAATCGGGTGGGTCTTATAATTTTTGATTTCTTTTCATCTTTCCTTTCCTTCTTTAACAATATCAGAATTCAGAATTCTGACTGAGTTAAAGTGGTATTATTCGGTATTTTACTTAGGTTTGTTGTCAAATCCAGGTTTTTTTATAACTGGATTGATACAAATTTAAAACCGATGAATTCCCATCCTTTCTTAAAATCAGTCGATTTTAGTTTTGATGAGAGTTACAATTTTTATCTTATTGTTAAAATGCAAGTATCATCTAATTTATTGAAGATTTTATTTCATAAATATCAAAAGTAAATACACATAGGTATATATATATATATATATATATATATATATATAGATTTAAATATCACCGTTTTGATATTTCCAGCTTGAATGTATATGACTATGTGTTTTGTCTGCCAATAAATTTCCTCAAAATGATATGATCATATAATACAAGACCTCATTAAACTATTATTTCAAAGACAACAGAAAAATAAAACCATCAGTAATAGCTTGGTGCATAGAGACATGGTAGTTGTGGATGAGCTTCTTGCCATTTTGCGAGCACGTCCATGATGCAATCCTCAAAGAGAGTACTCTTATCGTTACACTCAGTCACTTTATGGCTCAACATATCCGCAAGCTCTAATATGGCTTTACCGCCGATCTTAGCATTCTCGTTATCATCACGGATATCTATATTTATAACGTGTACTATCTTGTTTTTACGGCCACCTCTGTTCATTAGATCCTCACAAACTGCATCAAAACATCTTTCCTCACAGGTGAAGACAAAGTCAAAAGTCTTAGTGCCTTCTTGCCATTTCTCTGGTGCTTTCTTAAGTTTTCTATTACGATCAAGCATCTGCAATAGACCATTAGCCTTGTACCTTTCCGCTGATTGACTGAGCAGGTCATTATATATGTCATTATAAGGTGTTCCGAACGGATACACGTTTGGTTTATCAAATGAAAGACCAGGTAACCTTACCGCAGAGCCAGTACCATATGAATTGACATCATACCCAGCTTCCTGTAAAATTCTATGAGACTCCATAGACCTATTGTTATTAGAAGCACAAACTGTGCAAAATTTTAAATCAGTATTTCGCTGTGACGACATTATTCTCTCTTGGCACAAATTTTGAAGAAGATAAAAGTGGCAGTAATTCTCAAACAAATCCACCACACTATGTATATAGCAGCTAAATTCTTCTTTAATATGTTGAATCGGAAAACAACAACTTTCAAAAACCCATTACGTTTGCCCTGCTATTTGGTATATGTCAAATTACTTTTTATAAAACCGGCTCCATCGAAAAGCTTTTTGCCTGAGTTAACGTATTTCATGATTTTACACACATCACCAATAACAATGCAAACGAATCAACTATATATATATATATATGAATATTTATGTAAAAATTGCTTTTATTCATTCTTGGATGTCTTGCGTGGCTATATTTTTTGTGCTATGTTCAACTAGTACTTTTTCAATCTCGACATCTGGAGTCCCGCTACCGATAGTGGATCCCACCACTACAATGTTTTGTTTCTTACACTGAATATCTTGATAGCCAGTATCTCGATCATCTGTGTATGTACTATTCCCAAGCAAAGCGCCTACATCAACGTAGTCATCATCTGATAATAACTCTGGCGATTGTGTTGCCACGAGGACCGGCGATTGAAAAACCAGCTCACCTGTCAATGTAGGGTCTGGACAGCTATCGACATTCTCTAGCACGTTAACAATTTTCAATTGGGCAGCAAACTTTTGAAATTTCTCCCAATCTTTTCGGCTGGTCAGCAGAAACCCTACTAACATTGAGGGGTCCATATCATCAAAGTTTAGTTTACCGGTATTGTTGGTGTGGCAGCTGGCATTAAAATCTTCTATATCGGCAGCTTGGGCAGAGTGTGGATCAAAATATAGCAAAGTATCGTCATAATAACCTAAGAAGTATAGTGAAGAGGAGGGCCTGCCTCCGGCGATTCCAACTGAAAACTCAGATTCTAGTATCATCTTGATATCATCCCAGTATTGCATGTTCACAGCATTTAAACCTAATTTCATTCCCAACAATATTAGTATAGTGCTTGCCCCATCTTGGAATGCACTTTCTACCGCTGGTTTCGAAACATCTCCAGAGGATACAGATACAATACATTTGTCAATTCCACTTTCGGGATACTGTGTTACTAATTTTTGTATGCAGTTCGAAGTAGTAGACGGACCGAACCATTCACCGGGACTTATCCCATTCAATTTATTACCGGTCTTGACGAAATTGTGAAGTGAAAAAGGTGCATCTGTCTTGTCCTCAAATAATTTTGTTATATCATGCGTGTCTTTATCTGCCGTTCTATATTCTCTGCCATACCTGATCATTTGTATAGTGTTTCCAAGGAGACTCTGCCCTGTCCGGATCATACACCCCCACCCAATATCAGTCATGAAACTGTCTCGGTGATTAATTGCATTGTCTAAAGTACTCAGTGGGTTATTCCTAAACATGACCCGTACGTTAAGTGGCGATGGTCCATCCTCTACCTTTTGTATAGGCTCAAAATTAGTACGGTATGTGAAATTTAGCCTTGTCAGTATGTCCTTCTGTATTTCCTGTGGCAACTCTCCATCCCAATGAAACCAACTCTTAATATATTCTATCGTACCCTCACCAATATCACCTTTATAACTGTACTTATGTCCCAGGACAACAACGCTGTGAACCGGAGTACCAGCACCCGGGTTCAATGAATCATCCATCACTACCGCTTCTTCGTTACTAAGGGCCTGCTGTATTCGACTTGAAACTGACTGTATCAACTCCATCTGCACAATACCATATATATCTTCACCTTCAAATAAGAATTTTTGTACTTGTTGTCTATCCTGACACCCTTTATGGGTTTTAAATCTGCCTAACCTTTTTAAAAAGTTGAGTTAGCCGTTTTCCAGCGGCGCGATGAGGCAAAACTGCAAAAGTGGTCAAATAATAACCAAATTTTAAGCAAGCAAAGACTACTAGTAGAAGAACCAGAATATCCAGGACACAAAGAACTAGGGCTCAAAAGATATCCGTGAACTATGGCTAAGAGGAACAAACATTTTGAAGGTCGTGGTGGTTTCAGGAAGAAACGAGGTGGTGGGAAGTCTCGTAACCGTGGTGGACCACGTCGTAATGGCAACAGTGGCAGTGGCGGTAATGGGCATCCGATGTCTGGAATAGATAACTGGGCGAACTCGTCAGTACCTATGGGAGATGGTGATTTAGGTGATGCCAGTATGGATAATGATATGCACCAGCCTCCAGTTGCCGGAAGGCGTAAATATGTGTCTCCGGAGACCATTGCTAACTATTACTTTGGACGTAAGTCGAATTCGAATTTGAATTCTATGCGAATGGGTGGTCTGAGACCAGGGCATTTCACTAATAGAGATGACGATTTTTCTAATGCTTCTTTTAGAAAGAGACCCATGGAATTCATAAAGGCTAAGAATGTTTATGATCCATCTAAGGAACTCATCAGGAAGTTGGCTGAACAGAACCAGAGGCAGCGTAATATTGGAATCAACCATACCCAAGAAGAATCAGAAACAGAAGAAGAAGAAGAAGAAGAAGAAGAAGAAATCGCTGATATAAGTTCAAGTTATGTTGGTAATATTGAGAATGATGAGGTTAATATGGAATCTGTAGAGGAAAAAGAAGAAGGGCGAGAAAATATAATGATAGATGATCCTAAAATGTTGGTTGACAACGAAACAGAACTAAATGTTGTTGAAAAACCAGACAATGAACTCTTTTTTGTTGATGAAAATGGTATTGACGATAACGATATAATTACACCTAAAGAAGTATATATCAAGGACGAGCCAGTCAAAAGAATGGGAGATAATGTCGAGTTTGATCCAACATTAACTGTAGGTAAAGTAGAAATTGGTTTGAAACATGATGAAGACAATGAAATCATAGTTGATAGAAACCCAAGCAAGAAATACCATCCATTTCACAATTATATTTCAAACGTTATTGAAAACATGCAAAGGGAAGAGGATTTGACAGATGATAGTGAATTCGAAGACGACGACCATGTTTTTAAAGGGTATCACTACCAGAATGCTGAGGAAGACGACGAGGCACTGAATGAGACGAATATAACATCTGAATATCCATCTTCAAAACAGAATAACCTTTCTGAAGGAATGGTTAGTTTGCATATTACTGACACTACTAATATTAGTAAAAATAGAACTATAGAAGAAAATGAGGATGTCAACGGTCCGGAATTTGGATTTTTGGAGGAGGACTATGCTATAAATACTTCTGAAGTCGTAGTAGATAATATTAGGATGGGTGCAAATGACAATAGTTATTTTGTTAAAAGTTATAGGCTCTTTGGGGACTATGATTTCAAATGGATTGATGAAAGCATGTTTGTGGACTTTTTAACCGAAGATTTGGAATTACCTGAGCATAGGGTTGGAGCATATCTGACTTTTGTCAAAAACAGACTAATACCTCAAGATGAACCACCGTCACCAAGTTATTCAAATATTCCAATTTCCGACTCTAGTGAAGAGGAAGTGGACGATGAACAGCGTGGTGTTGCTTTTTCAGACGACGACTCCGATGATGGTGACATTTCTGATTTAGGAGAAGATGTAGACGACCTCATTTCATATTCGTTAAAATATGCCAATTCCAGAAACCTGGAATACGAAACGAAATCGATGGAGTTTAGTGGTAAGGGAAAGAAGAAAAAATTATTAGTTTCAGAACAAATAAATCTCGACAACGAGACACTCGAAACGTTACAGAGCAAACTAGCTAGTCGTTTGAGTAATAAAGCTAAAAAGAGAAAACAGAAAGAAGATTTTATTGACGAACAGAATAGAACCAGTGATGACTTGTTTAAAAAGTATCCTTTCGGGTTTCACGTTCTCAACATTCGAGATGAATTTGAGTTATTCATGTCCCGTAGTAAAGAAAGACTGATATTTCCACCTTTGGATCCACACGGAAATAAAACGGTCATGAAATTTGCCAATCATTACAATACCAAGAGTAGTAAAGTCGGTAAAGCAAATCATACTCATGTGATGGTTGAAAAAGTCAGAAAAACCAAATGGAAGAAACCAAACTACAATTTGATAACTCAATTAACAAGACAAAGACCAGTATTTATGAGAATCGACGTGCGCCAACCTAATGACGATGCTGTCAAGGAAAACAGAGGAAGAAGAGGGGCAACAGCTAAGTTTCATGTTAAAGAGGGTGAAATTGTCGGTGAAAACGCACCTGAAATTGGTCAAGATAATATTGGTAGGAGAATGCTGGAAAAACTGGGCTGGTCCAGTGGTGAGGGTCTTGGTGCCCATGGAAATAAAGGTATCAGTGAGCCTGTTCTTGCTCGTGTCAAAAAGAGTAAGTCTGGTTTAAGGCATAGTTGAAAGAATAAACAAGAGCAGTTTTCTTACTTTTTTTTTTGTTCATGCATCAGTTCCTCATTCAATAAACTCATTTAATACCATTGATTTTTGCATATATAACAGGACAATATTTATTTTACTCTCCATATTTTTATAGACTTTTAATTGGTTCTAATATAACATAAATCATTCACCAGTTGAATCACGCGTTTTGTGCTTATTTTCGCGACTTTTGTGTTTAAAAAAAAAAAAAAAAAATAATAAGAATAAATAGCAAAACAGTAATTGAACAAGGGATTCATTCTGTACATGAATACTTACAAAACGAACAAAATCCAGTAATAAAGAAACAGGTATTCTTATTCAAAATTTTAAAACGACCATTTTTTTAATTTGCCTTATTTTCCCCAATATTTGATTGGATATAGTATTACAAAACCGGCAGACAATATGTCATTATCACCAGAGGAGCAAAAAGCTCAACAAGAACGTAAACAAATGGCATTAAGAGCACTAATGGATATTGACAATTGCATAGATGATAAAGAGAATGTTCCACCGAATGAGCTCGATTCTATTCTATTTGATAAACAAATGATACAACAATCTACTCCAAAAACGAAAATCGATGAATTGACAAGTCAATATGAGAGGGAAATAATTGACCTAAAAGATCAATTGGTTCATATAAGGAACCTTTTATCTATACAAAGTACAGAAGAAGAAAAAAATGACTTTATCTTGGTGAAATCTGGTATTGAAACCATGATTCATTCCTTAGAAGAATTGAATACGGAAAAGGAGAGTATTTTAAAGGAAAAAGAAGCTCTTGAGAAGCGATTAGAAGTTGTAAGCAATGAAAATGAAAATAATTTAAAGGAGAAAGAAGAGCTTAATAAAAATCTCGAGGGAAAGGCAAATTCATTGGAAGATAAAAATAAGAACCTATTAAAAGAGCTTGAAAATTCTAACTCTAAAGTTTGTGAACTCAATAAGGAAATTATGAAATTGTCAAATAAAGATTCCCAATTACATGAGGAAATTGATAAGTTAAAGAAAACTCTCCATAAGGATAAAAACACCATAGATACTCTAACAAATGATATTAAAGCACTCAAAGAAACTTCCGAGAATGAGAAAGCTAAATTACAGGAGACCTTCGAAAAAGAACAAGTTGAATTACAAAATAACTTGAAAATAGCAATTGAGAATAAGACAAGTGCTGATGAGAAAATAACGGCACTTCAAGAAGAACAAAAAAAAGATAAAGAAAGATACTCAGCAAAAATATCTAAATTAACAAACACAGTAGAGTCTCATCTTAATGAGAAAGATATTTACCAGAAAAAAATAGAAAATTTGATGTTATTTGATATTTCTATTGGTGCCCTCATTATAAATGCAATTAAAAATAATGAGGTTTCTTTGAGCGAGTTACTTAAAAAATCAAACCCTGACATAATTTCCTTCAAAACAATTGAAGATCAAAATGCTATTAAAACTTGCATAGATTCTGTTGAAAAACTGCAAAATATTAAGGAGGTTCTTGAACAAATTAGTAATACAATTGACGATCAAAAGACTAAGAAAAACCTTGATATATCAAATATTTTGAAGAAGATCGAAGAAAATGAGGCTTTACTGCATTCTCGAAATGAAAGCTCAATGGAAGAGAACAAAAATTACAAGAATTCAATTACTAAATTGAGGAATGAATTGGAAAGTTTAAGAAAGTTGGCGACTGAAACAGAAAATGAACTGAAGAACTTGACAATAAAATACAACGAGCTGAAACAAGAACTACATTCCACTCACACTTCTGAATTAAAACTGAAAACTAATGTAATTGAGAATGAAAATAATCTTGCGAAAATACAGTTTTTGAATGATTCCCTGTTGAACGAAAAGTCAATAATAGAAAAATTAACAAGAACAAATAATGAGTACTTAACAAAATTCAAGACTATAGAAGGTGACCTTGACAGTAAGTTAACATATCAAAACTTACAATCAATTGATACAACGTTTTCTACCGAGGAATTTCAGTCTCTACAAATAGAATCCATAGAGTCATTGACACTTGTAGAATTACAGAACATAGTCAAGAAGGTTTCAATGCTACTAAGAAGTCCAGTTTCTAAGTTCGATATCAAAATTCCGTTGGCATCAATTCAAATCATCCATGAAAGAAAACTACTCTTACACTTTGCCAACATCGTTAATGAGTTATACACCAACAGAAAACTTCCAACGAAAGAATGTACAGATAAGGCATTCTCAGAATGGCAAAGAAAACACAATTTACTGACATTGCATCATCCACTAGAGGATGCGTTACATACCTTATACAGTACTGTAACCAATCATTACGTGTAAAACGCAAAGTTAATGCATCGAAGCTAGAGCTAATTAACTTTTCAGTATCACCGGCACTACAGTATCAGAATATTCCTTTGACCATTGAAAGGTGATATAATTATGTTCTTTTGCTATGGGAGACCCGTAAATTCGAATGAATGAGTGAATTGGTTCCAAGCAAAGCAGGCACTGTCTGAGTTTCAATAGATTTTCTGTCTTTTTCTAATTTGACATCGGAGATCGATGAAAAAAACAAAAAAAAAAAAAAATTGAAACTGAAAAATAAAAAGCTGAAAAAAGATCTGAGTATTTTAGTTTTTATTTTTGCAATGAGCATATATATTTGGAACCTTCAAAATATTTATTAACAGCCCATCACCTGGCAGTTTCTTGTACATCAAGTTAGACAACGTCGAACTGAATTATGAAGACTTGCTACTATGAATTGTTGGGTGTAGAAACCCATGCTAGTGATTTGGATTTGAAGAAGGCCTACAGAAAAAAGGCGTTGCAGTATCATCCTGATAAAAATCGTGATAATATTGATGAGGCCACTGCGATCTTTGCTGAGATTAGAGCTGCATATGAGGTGTTAGCTGATCCACAAGAAAGAGCTTGGTATGACAGCCACAAGGATCAAATTCTATCTGATACACCACTATCTCAATACGAAGATGACGATGACTATGTGGTAGATACTGCGGTAACTGGTGTTACAACCGAGGAGTTATTGATGTTCTTCAACACATCTCTCTATACCAAAAAAGACAACTCTCCAGCAGGATTCTATCAAATTGCTGGTAGAGTGTTTGCCAAACTCGCGAAAGATGAAGTACAATGGGGACAGAAACTTGGTTTATCAGGCTATCAGAACCTAAAAGACATCCAATTCGAAGAGAACATCAATACTAGAGGCTACATTCTTGCTTGTGACAGTTTGAAAGCCGATCTCAGTGACACTTTGTTCCCAATATTTGGTTATTCAAATATGTCATATGAAGAATTAAAAATTTTCTACAAGAAATGGTCTTCTTTCAGCACTTCTAAAAGTTTCAGCTGGAAGGATGAGTACATGTATTCTAGGAACTACGATAGGCGCACAAAGAGAGAAATTAGTAAAAGGAATGAGAAAGCCAGAACGAAAGCGAAGGAGGAATATATCAAGACTGTCAAAAGATATGTCACATTTATAAAAAAGATGGATATGAGAATGAAGGAAGGTGCAAAGAAGGCTGAAGAACAAAGGAAAGAAGAAGAGAAGGCCCGTAAAGAAGCTGTAAAACTAGCCAGGGTACAGAACTTAAAGAAAAATACTGATTCTGAATTTGAGTTACAAAGTTGGCAAACCGTGGACCAAAATAACTGGGAAGAACTTGAACGTCAATACGAGAGAGATTTTTTGAGAGATTCGGAAATGGGGACAGAATCGGATCTAGACAATATTCATAAAGATTCCTCATATGTTAACATCGAAAATAACAATGATTCCACCGAAGAAATTATAATATATGATTGCTTCATCTGTAATAAAACTTTCAAATCGGAGAAACAGTTAGAAAACCATAACAATACTAAATTACACAAGAAGAATTTTGCCAAAATTCAAAAGGAAATGAAGAAGGATAGTATGGCTTTGGGGTTAGATGAACTATCTGACTATGAAGAATTTGACTCTGCCGTGGATGAAGACGAGAAGGTTTATCACGAAATGGAACTTGACGATATTGACAGGGAGTTACAAGAGATTGAAAAACAGCTTGCTGAACAAGACGATTTGTCATCATCCGAAGAAGAGGATGATCACGAAGAAGAAGAAAACAAAAAAGAATTTCGAATTCCTCTTGACGTCGAAATTGAAGTTGATGACGCTAATTCTGAGTCAGAACCAGCCCAAAATTCAAAAGAATCCGTAAAAGCTACAGATGATCTATCGTCCTTATCATCTGAAGAAGAGGATGAAGAAGATGAAGTTGCTAAACTTCTACGAGAACTGGAAGAAAATAAAAATAATAAAAATAACGATAGTGATGACGATTGGGGAAAGAAATCAAAGAAGAAGAAGGGCAAGACGACCTCAAAAAAGGCTCAAACCAGCACGAACAATAGCTTGGATACTTTAGGAAGTGGTGATATTGGAGGCACTGAGAAGTGTAGTCAATGTAACGCAGCATTCCACAGCAGAAACAAACTGTTTGAGCACATAAAGAAATTTGGTCACGCAGCACCGATTTCAAAGAAGAACAAGAAGAACAAGAAGAAAAAGTAACTAAACCAAATTCAACAAAATCAATAAGTAACTAATATAAAATAATATAACATAATATAGATATACAGATACATATTTAAATCACGTGCATTAATGAATAATCTTTTTTTTTTTTCCACACTGCGACAGAAAAAAAAATTTTTTTTTTTTGCCCTCGCCCGTATTCCGGTGCCCAGCAGTGGAATTAAAAAAATGAGAAGTTTTGACAATGATTCACTTCAGGTCCACAAATTGATAAAATAAGAATACTTTCTAGAAGTTGGGACTAGAGGTTGAACTTGGAGGTGACTTATATTGTCTTAATAATATATTGTGTCTGATATTTAACTGACTGTAAGAAGCAAAAAAAATAGAAGAAGAAAAATCAGATAAAGTGGGAAAAGAAAGTAAGTCAACAAGAAGATAAAAATATAGACTGAACAAGAACAAAACAAACAAAGAAAAGAAAACATCAAAAAAGAAGATTGAAATCTAATAAATATGGGTGACTCAAGAGGAAATGGTCAGGTTTCGAACCTATCGAGTGCTTTGCGTCAGGTAAATATCAGTGGTAATGCTAACAACGATCAGGGAACCATAAATTATGAGTTTGCAAATGGGATAAATAATAACAATAATAATAACAACAACAACAATAATAATAATGGAAATGAGGAGCATAACTATAACAATGGTAATGATCTCAATAAAGATGGAAGTATAAATAGTGAAATGATGGCTCGGCCTATACAACACACTCATGGCTCACAGTTGTTGCAAGATGAGCAAATGAATGATCAACAGTTCAACCCCATGCAGTACTCTAGAATTTCTAAATTTTTCCAGAACCAACCTATGGAAGGTTATACTTTGTTCTCGCATAGGTCAGCACCAAATGGTTTTAAAGTTGCTATTGTTTTAAGTGAGCTGGGTCTCCAATATAACACAATCTTTTTGGATTTCAACCTTGGTGAACACAGAGCGCCTGAATTTGTTTCTGTAAATCCTAATGCAAGAGTCCCTGCCCTGATTGATCACGGTATGGAGAATCTGGCTATCTGGGAGTCAGGTGCAATTTTATTACATGTGGTAAATAAGTTCTATAGAGAGACCGGCGATGCTCTTCTATGGTCTGATGATCTAGCAGACCAAGCTCAAATCAACGCTTGGTTGTTCTTCCAGACATCTGGTCATGCTCCTATGATTGGTCAAGCTCTACACTTCAGATACTTCCACACACAAAAGATAGAAAGTGCAGTGGAAAGATACACAGAAGAGGTCAGAAGAGTATACGGTGTCATTGAAATGGCACTTGCTGAGAGAAGGGAAGCTTTGATTATGGAACTCGACACAGACAATGCTGCAGCATACTCTGCAGGTACTACCCCATTATCACAAAGTAGATTCTTTGACTACCCAGTATGGCTCGTTGGTGATAAACTAACTATCGCAGACCTTTCATTCGTGCCTTGGAATAATGTTGTTGACAGAATTGGGATAAATATCAAGGTGGAGTTTCCAGAAGTTTATAAGTGGACAAAGCACATGATGAGGAGGCCCGCTGTAATCAAGGCTTTACGTGGTGAATAAGTGTGAATTAAGAAAATTAGAAAGATTTCATAGTAGAAACAACTGTAATATATTTCAAATTTATCTAATATTGAATAGAGAAACGAAAACTAGTGTTTTATGAAGAATATGTTTTTCAGTCACTCTACTGTTTCAATTATTAAACTAAAAAAAACAAACTATAAAAGGTAAAAAAAACAACAACATAGGATCACAAACAAATCAAATTCATAAAGTAAACGTCAATATTCATTGTAATATATTTCAAATTTCCTTTTCATTTTACTGATATTTTTTCGTTGTTATCTTTTTAATTTAATTGCAAAAAAAAAATTTTTTTTTTTGCTTTCCCTTATGTTTTAACTCAATTTCCCTTAACTCTTATCAATTTACTTCTGTTCTCATTTTTCTCTATTCGTCTCCTTTTACTTCAATATCTTCCTCTCTGACTTTCGAGCTCTAGTCACTGCATCCTGGCATTATTACTATTATTATAATTTTTTTTCCCCCTACTTTATCAGAATTATACTTCATAAAATCTTTAAAATTTTTTCTTTGTTATATATATAAACTTATATAATTCACTGTTATTATTACTACATTTTTTGTTACCAAGGAATTGTTCGATATTTGATCGTATTAACATTTCAAATCCCCATAATAATATTATATTACATGTCAACCAAAATGATTTTTTTGACACATTAACTTATCCAGTATATTTCTTTTTATTTTTTTTTTTTTCCTTTCTTGCAGAAATATGAAAAAAAGTAAAAATAAAAAAATTGAAGTTTTCAAAATCAAATCTTAAACTTGGCTAGATGTATCCTAACTTATCACATCTGCCTCAATATACTCATAGGAGCATATAATATCGTAACTGAATATCGGGGTTGTTTGCATTATAGTGAACCTTTTTTGTTTTGTTTTTGTTTTTAACTAAGTTTGGATTCGAAAGATCTTATTAGGTACCCTTAAGTTTTCTTTTTTTTTAGGTATTTTAACAAAGCACACACTCTTTTTTGTTATAGTTGAGGAAGCTTACTTTGTACTTTTTTTCCCTTTATTAAAACAAATATGAAGCTGAGATGAAGTCACTAAGTGAGATATGTGAAATTCATCTAATGCGTTATCACACGCAAATAGACGGCGTGCCAAATGTCCCTTATAGATTGATCAAACAAATATTGGAGAAGATGAAAGTAGAACAACTGAGAAGGATGGAGGCATCGAATGTGTTACTTATATTTGAAGACGATGAGCTATGGTGTAGATTTCTGCAAATTGATTTCCCCACAAATGCACAGGATGTGTATGTAAGCAAGAAAGACAAGGTTCTGGAGTATTACAAGCGGTACATTACGGAAAAGGATCCAGAACTGCTACGACAGGAACCGCAATTGCTGAGTAACTGGGCAAGAGATTGTATCAGAAAGGATAGCCAGACATTGAGGTATAGGCTGCCGTACCGTATGTTATATGAGAAATATGAGCGCGATGTCGTCGAGAAACAAGAGGAGAGTGCAAGAAGACTCCGACAACAAATGCGTCATCTCGAGGAACAAAGGCAGAAGAAACAGACAGAGACCCTTGAAGGTGCCACGGCGGCAGTCTTTGCCGCCAGCATGGGCAAGCGCAGTCACAGTAACTCCGGCCGGTCCGAGTTATTCAAACGATCCTTGAAGGACCACAAGAACAGGCTACAGCACTTCAAAAGCGGCGGATTTGACATTGCACACAGACTGAAGGAGAGCGAGAAGAAACTTGTAAACCCAAGGCTTGCATTTGGTGGAACAGCAGGCTCAGCATCAGGAACCAAACGCAGTTCCCTGGATACTAAGGAGAACCAAAACACAAACACAAACACTAACACAAATACAAATACCAGCATTGCAGCACCAAAAGCAGTCAAGAAGAGACGCACCGATACACAACCGAACATTTTCCTGAGTCAGAAACGAGTGAAAATACGAAAACCGCCTCTACAACACCCATCGTCAACATCTCCCTCACAACCAATCCCAGCACCATCACCACAACACGTTCGTCAACGTTCTCCATCACCACAACACGTTCGTCAACGATCTCCATCACCACCTCTTCCTCCACCTCGCAAATCCCCATCACCACCCACAAAATCTCACGACCCAAAAGTAGGTAAAAGAAAGAAATCATCCTTCTTCCACCTGAAATGAAATAAATATACATACAAGAAGTATATGTAATTAAATATCAATATCATATACAACGTCAAGTGCATGTGTAAAGTCAAGACGGACGATGATTCATCATTTTTTCTAATATTTTTTTTTTTTTCGTTTCTATATTTTCGGAATTAATTCCACGGGACGGATTCCGGAATTCGGTTTTGAACCAAAAAAAAACAAAAAGTTTTTTTTTATCGGGAAGGGAGTTGCTTTTCTTTCTTTTTTTTTTCTCTGTCTCTCTCTCGTTTAGATGCGATTTTTAACACGGTCTGCACCAAAAGCTGGGCTATCAAAAAAAATAAAAAAAAAAAAAAAAAGGTTCTTTCCGTCCTGTTCCACTCCTTTTATTTTATTTTTTCCACGGAGAGGTGTGATCTGTGCTATTGTTTCTGTGGGTATCGCACGCACCACACACTCTCACTGTGTGTGTTTGTAGAGTAAGACACTGTGTGTCTCTCTCTCTCTCGAGGTTGGCAAACCCGGGTGTCGACATAAACAGGCCTTCTCTCTCTCTCTGTCTCAGTGTAGCTTCTCTCTGTGTGCGTCACTGAGTATTAGCCATTATATGTTGACAAACACAGAAAAAAAATTTTTTTTTTTTTTTGAACAAGACAAGCTAGGAACTTTGTTCTGGGAATTGTAATTCTTTATTAATTTTTTAACGCGTATCAACACGCAAGGCAAACTTGCCCCGTTCTTTCTCTCTCTCCCTTGCTCTCTCTCTCTCTCTCTAAAAAGCCAGAGCTGGAAGTATTACAGAGCATCGACCCATGGTAAAGTGAAAAAATAAAAAAAAACTAAATAAAATTAATAAATAATTGTAATAAAAAAAGTAATAAGTAAATAATTTCTATATTTGATTATATCTTGTATTCTTGTAATAATACACCACCATAGTAAGTTACAAGGAAGATAACGGGAAAAAAAAAATAAAAATGTTCAAGAAATTGACAGGTAAGAAAGACCATCACAAGGTTGAGAGTACTAAGCTAATACCTATCGATAAGCCCATCAAGGAGCTGCCAGCCAACATTAAGGCCCCTGAGCGTCCTAAGTTGACCGCAGACGAGCAGGCCAAGTACGACGAAGTTTACAAGTACTTGACCAACCCGGAATTCAAGGTTGGCAACAAGGAGAAGAACCCTACGGAGTCCTCCCCACTGAAGGACGAGGAGAAGGCATGGCTGACCAGAGACTGTATACTCCGTTATCTAAGGGCTACCAAATGGCATGTCAAGGACGCAATTGACAGAATCCTTGGTTCTCTGGCCTGGAGACGTGAGTTCGGGATCAGCCACCTCGGTGAAGAAAACGGCGATGAGATTACCTCTGATCTTGTTGCCGTGGAGAATGAGAGTGGTAAGCAGGTGGTTCTTGGCTATGAGAACAACGCCAGACCTATCTTGTACCTGAAGCCAGGTAGACAGAACACCAAGACTTCTCACAGACAGGTCCAACATCTGGTGTTCATGTTGGAGAGGGTTATAGATTTCATGCCAGAAGGCCAGGAGTCCCTAGCACTGTTGATCGACTTTAAAGAGTACAGCGACGTGCCAAAGGTCTCCGGTAACAGTAAAATTCCTCCAATCGGTGTCGGTAAGGAAGTCCTACACATTCTGCAGACCCACTACCCTGAAAGATTGGGTAAGGCTCTATTGACCAACATCCCATGGTTGGCATGGACCTTCCTGAAGTTGATCCACCCCTTCATTGATCCAATGACCAGAGAGAAATTGGTGTTCGATGAACCATTCACCAAGTATGTACCAATGGACGAACTTGACGCCACTTACGGTGGTTATCTGGACTTCAAGTACAAACACGATGTCTACTGGCCAGCTCTTGTAGCAGACGCTAAGGAGAAGAGAGAACACTACATGAAGAGATTCCAAAAGTTTGGTGGTAAGATAGGTCAAAGTGAATGCGATTTGAGAGGTACCCACGAGCAACCTTTGTTTCCAGTGAAATAGATGCCCTTGCATCCCAAATTCTTTCTATAATACGTGCATTATAAATTCATTCAACATAACATTCTAGCCCACTAAAAAAATAACAGACTTATGGAATAAATGAAGGATCAGCAGTTAAGACTTATAGAAGCATTATTAGAACCTGCAAAATCATCATAATCACATAATAAAAAATGAAAAATAAAAAAAAGAAATGAATAAATGATATTCTCCACATAATAGATTTATTTTTTTTTAATCTGTAATCTTGTCTTTTTTTCTTAGATATTAAACTTGTGTACATTATTTACAAAGGGAATATAAAAACCTCACTGTGTTAACTTCGTATAATTTAAAATTAAAGTTATAGACGAACCGGCGATTAATTATAATAATGAAGTATTGTATATATATTTTATGTGTTTGCAATAGATATATGCGTATATCTATATATATTTATTATATTTTATTTTATTCTATTTCATTTCATAATACAAAGAGAAGTGATATACTGTTTAAATTATTTCAAAATGGTTTAGCACATTTACGTTTTTCAGAAGTACCTGTAGAAGGAGCAGTCATAGTTTGCCAATCAGTGGCATACATTAAACCACCAGCTCCACTATCTGATCTAGCAAACACCACACCCAAATCATTTCTTGCCGTACTTAAATAATAATTGGTACCGTCACCAAGGGACAATATTTGTGCCCTTACGATATCACCAGGCTTAAATGATTCTATAACTTTAACTCTATCTCTTTCAGTAGCCCTAACATCTTGGGACCTTATGATTCCCCGGAAAGTCTCGCCTAAATCAGATGAAGCTTGAGAAACAGAGAAAGTTGCTGCACCAGAACCGCCACCAGGAGCTACTTTCCCAGCACCGTTACTTCCTATGCCACTATCTATCGGTACAGGATTTCCCTCTACAGCCAAGATCTCAACGTTGGCTCTTTGAAGCGAAATACGAGTGACTCTAGTTAGCACAATGTCACCTTCCTTAGGTAGATTATTAGCAAAACTATTATCTTTCTTCTGCTTTGGATTTAGTTCCAGATTTTTCGGTACCGGCACAACTCTAACTTCGATATATTTAACAATCCTTCCTGAACCATCAATACTGTCCTTGTCTTTCTTTTCTTCAGGTGGTTGCAACGATTCTTCAGAGTCAGGTACTAATTCTTCTGATTCTACAACACCTACCACTGTTGCAACAAGAACATCTATTGTTCTATTGTTATGTTGGTACTCTTGAAGACTACATCCTCTACCTGCAGAGTATCTGTACACTATTTCCTGATCACTTGTCACATCTGTACCGTATTCAGGACATATTAGGTCTCCAGGATATACTGTTTTATCAATCGGTAGCTTACTTGTCATTTATCTATATGTATATGGGTTGTCCTACTTGTTTCCAGTCCCTTGTTCTCATTTATAAATTTATTATTACTATTCAAATTGGCAAGTTTTTTATTCAGCTCATCGCACAAAATTTTCATTTTTTTTCTTGAGAACAAAAATTTTTGAGTAAACTGATGATATAGGATCGATGTTCAAAAAAAATAAAGCAGTTTTAAAAGATGGGTATTATGTTTTGAATTATAAACTATGAATGATAATGCTTTTTGTTGTTATATATATTATAATGTAAAAAAAAAAAAAATGAGTTTAAATATGTGTAAGGTTGTTTATAGTTGATGCAAATTGTTTTTTTTTGTTTTTTTTGTTTTTTTTTTTTATTTTATTGTCTCCTTATATGAACAAAGAAGATTTAGTAATAGTGAGTATAACACCTCGAGTCCTCGTGAATAACCATTTCCTCCTTTAGTTCATTTAGTTCTGCTTTGATCATTTGGGCTAATTGTGGCGTCAATTGGTTACATGTTGCAATTTCTGGACGTCTGTCGTAATCTTCTTCACCATAAGTTTCAAATAACAAAATTTCAGAAGAGAAAGAAACCCCCATTTTCACAGATGGTCTTGTAAATGCTGGACTCTCTTCATTCTCGTCACTAAATTGCAACGACTCGGGCTTCAAATTAATATACTGGTTCATATTTATTTCTTCATCTCCTATTATATTTCCATCATTATCGATGCCCATCAAATCATCTTCGGTAAAAAACTGAGGATCTTCAATTTCATTGAAGTTCTCATTTTCAAAACTAGTAGCATCAAAAGAAATTCTAACATCACCTTTCTCACTTAATGGTGGGGATGGTAAAGCAGGTGCATTTTCATTTCTCTCCTGTAGGATTTCATATTTGAATACTTCGTCATTTTCTTCCTGTTCAGACATTTTGCTTGACAGCTTTTCAGCAACTGAATCATTATTGCTAGTAACAACAGGAATATTAGTAGCTCTGTTAATTGGTGGTTGGTCTGCCTTTACTGGCTCTGCTTCGGAGTTATTGAAGCTATTCTGATTATTTAGGCTCAAACCAAGACCTAAATCAATCTCATCACCAAAGTCGATTATATTGGCAAAATCCATAATATCGGACATCAGTTGTTGATCCTCTTCGTAAACATGTTTAGTAGTAGTTTGTGTTTCATTTATTTGCCTATCAACAAGATGGTTTTCTTCAGACTTTTCATCCACAGAAAGAATCTGTTCAAATTCATCTTCCATATTTTTCATGGAGAACGTATTATCATGAAGATTTTCATCGGTTATACTTCTGCCCATATTGTTTCTATCATCTAAATTGTCTTGCAAATCTTCCATATCAGTGGACAGATCCAAATCCATGGGAGGTTCAAACTTTCCACTTCTTAAGATACTACTAGCTGGTGACTTTGTCAAATCTGGAGTGGATAGAACTGCTGAGCCAACTTCTTTTATGAACATTCCTTCATTCTGTGCATTGATAGATAATGTATCAGTTAATGACCTCCTGTGGGATTGTATTGAATTTCTTTTATTTGATTTTATCGATCTTGTTCTTTCTAATGAAACAATTGAATCAACTTCAAAGGAATTCAAAAACTTTGGGAATAAAGCTTCCCCAGCGTCTGGTTTTGGTAAGCTAAAAGCTGGTGACCCAACATCAGGACTACCAAGAACGTAATTTTTATCATTGTCTTCAACATTGAATACAGGTTCATCAGAATCTTCTGTATCTAGGACTAACGGAGATTCAAAATCTAACGGTGTTGGTTTTCTCTTCTGTATATCTTCATTTTTATCTGTCTCAATCAAGTTTGCGAACGGTGTTGGAACATTTGAGTTAGTTTGATTTCTTGTTTTGGGGATGTTTAGGTTAATATTAGTATTGTTTTTGAGCTCATATGGTGGCTGACTTATAGCATGTGTTTCTTTGATATCTGATTTCTTTTTCTTAAAATTACCAAAAATGTTATTATTGCTGGCTGTTTTCTTTGGTAATTCAGATGCGACATTCTTAGAAGAGTAACTATCAGATTTTAATGTTGATTTTGAGTTATCATTGAGGGTTTTAGAATTATTTTTGTTAGAATTTTTATTTTTTTTCTTCAAAAAAGAGAAGAAGCCTTTCCTTTCCTTATATTTAGCGGTTTGTTCTAAAACCGGACCAGTAGAAACTGTCCTGGAAGCACGTAAAGATGGGTCCATTTTTGGTCCTTTTCTTAATAAATTCGATTTAATCTGTTCATTAGTGACTGACCTTTTAATGGGCGGTGGATTACCAGTAAAGTTTTGTGGGAGAGATGTCGTTGACGAATTGTTTTGTAAGGATTTGTTGAATATAGTTTGTGGTTCATGATGTTGTTCATTAAATGTTGCTTTGAGTTCATTCTCAGAGCTGCTTCTCATATTATTCCTTAGTTGATCATTATTGCTGAACATATTTGGTCCAGAGGAAAGAGCAATCTTTGGAGGAGATGGTTTACTTGCATGAATTTTAGTTACTTTAACGGGACTCTCCTCGATGGCATTCAATGATGAGACAAAATTATTTTTCTGCGAATTTTGACCCTGTTCAACTTTTGGAGTTGTTAAGTAATCGGGTTGAGAATTATCGACACTATCAATGGTTGTATATTTAATGTTATTAGTACCGTCAATATCGATCAAATTAGGAGAGGCGACAATATTAGAGTTTATATCATTTTCACTACTCATATGTTGTGCCTGCACATTTTCTACATCATGGTTGTTTTCTTTAATATTTTCTCTTAGTTGTATGCCAACATCTTTCTGATTAGCTTCATCCGTATTGTTATCTTCTTCTTGCTCTTCGGAGATATTGAGCAACATATTATCCCTCATTTTTTGATCGGCACTCTTGGACTTTTCCTGTAGAATGCTAGCCAGTGCACTTAAGGATGGCGATGTAGACATATTAATAGTTTGCGTCTCATTTTTCCTAGCTCTCTCTTTGGATTGCAAAGTTTCGTTCTTCAAAGTAGAAGAAGTACTGTACTCCTCACGTTTAACAGCTTGATCACTTTCGTTGTCCTCGACATATGTAACGTCAGCGCCATCAGCATCACTATCATCTTCTCCATTTTTATCTACTGAGTTAGCAATACTGTTATCAGACAGGACATTCAATATTAAAGAATTTCTAAATGTCTTGGCGTGGTCAAGTGTATTAATTGAATTAGAGGAATAAAAGGAGGAGTTCAACAACTCTGGTTTTGCCCTAGAAGAAGACATAATTCTTTGTTATTATTTTCACTTTTTTTATTGTATTTTTGTTTCAGTTTCTATATGGTAATTTTGGTATATTCAGTTGTGCAATTTCTGTGGTTGTTCTAATGTATTATCTATTTGATATTTTCTTTTCCAAACGATTTTTCAACTCAGATTATAAGGATTTGGTCAGTTGAAGAAGAACAGATGTTGACTATATATTAGAATGAGGGAGAGATACTTCAAGAAAAAACACCATTATATAAATAAACTGACTTCAAATTCAAAAATTAAAGTGAAGAAAGAAAAAATAAAAAAAATTCTCAATAGAGTACTGATCACTACTATTAATAAAAGAGAACACGGACAAGACTTAAAAAAAAAAAAGAAAGAAAGTCATTAATTGACAGGATTGTTGCTTCTTTCCGGCAACGCGAAATAGATTTGATAAAGATAGTGGGGGTGATCACTACTTGTGGAAGAAACTAATTTTTTACTGCTTTTGGGAATGTAATTGACGCGTTTTGGCGTTTCATTAATTTTTTTCTTTTAACGTATTTAATTACTAAAAAATCAGCATGTGGATAATACGTTTATAATTATATTTATTATCTGTCTATGTTGATCATTATTATAGTGGTAAAACGGATACTTTGGATTACGCTATTGCTAAATTCTAGTTAATTTTATATTATTTATCTATGAATAAAAAAATAATGTTTTAAATAAAATAAAAAACATAGAATATGAAATTACTAATTAGATAAGGTTACTATATAAATAAAGGTTTAATTAAAGATAAGACCTTCGCGTGAATAAATATAGACTTCTAGGAATGTTTATAAGAGTTCTTCCTTGCAAAAAAATAAAAAAAAAAATAAAAAGAGGGACATAAAAAGATGAAATTTCTGTAAACGTAAAATTTATCGTGAGAATGGGTAGAGAACGGTGCATTTAGCAAATAAACAGCCAGAATTGTTTGAACAATTACATGATTACACAATCTCTCTTAGATGTATTTTTGTCTGACACTAGAGAAGGTGTAGTTGTATTCTTTTTCAGTATACTTGACCCCTTTGATTTTGCGAAATTTGATTTGGATCTTGGCGTTCTTGCCTGCGTACTCAACTTTGGATCCACAGATGGAATCTTAAATTTGTCTGAGATGCTGGACATGCTGTTCCTCTGTTGCTCAGATTTATGGCTAGCGGTTCCAGTATGTTCAGATCTGTTGATTGACGCAATGCTACTATGTCCTTGTGTTCCAGATTTACTGGATGGTGCTGATTTCAGAGAAGGTTCGGGTGATTTTTTCCTGAAGGTAAAATTGTTCATTTTATTTTCAACATCAGCTATATCACTGTCCTGCAAACTTGTCTCTGTGGTTATTATACCCGGAATTGGGAAATCTAAATCGTCTTCCTCAACAATCTCATGGTTAAATTGAGCCATGTATCTCTTAAAATCAGATAAGTCTGAATCATACGTCTTCGAATTCCTCCTGCTATTGTCACTGGAAGAACCCCCATTGAGCGTTTCCAAGGAATTGGCTCTAGAGGATTTGATAGATTGAGGAATCACCGGATCGACACCAAACGATATCATACCATTTGCCAGGTAAGAGTAGAGTCGAGACCATATATCTTCCAGTTCGATTGTGAAAAATACACCAAATCTGTCCTGGAAAGTTCTGATGAAAGCTTTACCCATCGTCTCGAAATAAGCAGGGATAATACCCAAAATTCTAGCGTGTCTCTTACCGATACCACGCAGGTAGCTATCTAGAACGTGAATGTTCTCCAAATTATCCACGGCGGTATTCAGCACACCTGAGAACGACACAGCTTGATGTCTGATAGAGGGAAACATTCTCTCCACATTCTGGTCCATTGCTATCAGGTTTTCATAAAATTGTGCACAAAACAGCGAACCCTCGATGGAACTTGTGTTCAGCACCTGGTAAGGGATACTTGTGTTATTGATTATATGTTGTCTTTTCTCCTCGTATTGCTCATTTAACACCGAGAACTTCTCGTTTGTTATCAAGTTAGACGTCAGGGAAAGTTTCTTGTTCTGTCTCAGCTTACCGTAGAACGCCGTCATTGTCTGCGGCGACAGGTCATCATTCAACATAATGAACCAAGAGTCTCTGACAAGTTCAATCTCTCTTTCATTTAAGACCAGCTCAACTTTCTGCATTGCGAGATCATTAACAGAAGAAGACACGACGGATTTTCTAGCGGACGCCAGTTTAGCCAAATTTTTATTCTCACCAATAATATTCTCCAGTACTTTATTATTGAGCACAAGAGCCTTGACTTCACTTTCTTTTTCTTCCTGTGTCATATTAGAATTAATTTTCTTTTATCTCACTTCTTAAAAGATTAGTAATGCCTTTTTTTTTATATATAAGAAAGAAAAAAAAAAATATTATTAGAAAGAGAGATGTTTTCAATCAAAAAAAAAAAAAAATTAGTTGTGAAAGAAGAATTTGCTTTTGCCTCTTTCTCTCTCTCTCCCTCTATAAAACAAATAAGGAGATGTTTCCGTTTTTAAATAATTCATTTAATTTTTTGAAAGAAATGAAATAAGTTGTTGTTTTGGCTTTTTTTCCGTTATATTTAAGTATATAATAAATCATTAAAATAAAAAAAATAAATAAAAAAATTATAGAAAAACGTATTTGTAATCTAATTCTGCAAAGAAACACGCACACACCATTCCAACAACCTTTTTTCTTTTTTTTTTTTCTACCATCGTTTCTGCTTGGGTTTCTTTTTGTTTGGTGTTTGGTATTTTAAACGCTATCCCGCCCCCCTCCTTCCCCTTCCATTATTCACAGAGAAACGCAAAAACTCTAGTAAATCTCAATTGTTCATCTCTGCGTCAATGTCTCTGTCCTATTTCTTTCATTTTTTTTTTTTATTTAATCGGGTTGTGTCTCTCGATGTTCATCACCACTCTTTGGTATTTCCTGCTTTTGTTTCTAAGAGGGGTGGCGGAGAAGGAAGGGGAGTGTGTGTGTGTGTGTGTGTGTGTGTGTGGATCTGCGCAGGTAGATGATTTTGTTATGAAAGAAATTAAAGGGTCCTCAGAAAATCAAATTAACCGGTACAGTAACATTCCGCAGTAATTCCTCCTATTTAATTTTTTTTTCTGTGATTCTTTGGTTCAGTAATCCGTCCACGACCGTTTTATGCTCATTTTGACTTCTACGGGTTTTATTCGGGAGTCCATTTTTTTGTTTGTTTTTTTTAATTCCTCTGCCGTTCTTTCTGTGTATGCTGATGGTAACAAACAAACAAAAAACCAGAAAAAAAAAATATCTTTGGGAAAATCCTCTTTGTTTTCTCTTTCTTTCAATGGAAGGCCCTGTAGGAAAAAAAACAAGAGAAAGAAACAAAGGGAGAACGAGGGTGTTAGAAATATCAAAGAATACGTTATCCCCAAAAAAGGAAAGGTGTCAAGACAAAGAGCTTTTTTCTTTATTTCTTTCTTTTTTTTTTATGTACTTCAAAAGTCACATCCTCAGTAATCCCCGTACGCCACCTCACTCGGCTTCTAATTTTTCTTTGTTGTCATTCTCCTGCTGATGTACCACTGCTGTATGGAACAAAACAGAGAGAGGGAAAAAAAAAAAACGCAAGTACAGACCACACCCGCGGGAAGGAGAAGAAGCAGGGGGGGGGCAAGCAGAGATAAGTGAAACAGCAAATCGAATCACTGGTAGAAAAGCTTGCAGAGGTACCCCCATCCCCCCGACTATGAGACTGAGTAAGCTCTCCAACCTCGTGGTGTAATTACCTAATACCTCTTTCTTTTTTTTTTTTTGGACGGATACTTGTGAGAAAAAATATTCTTGCGTTATGTTCTGGGGAGTATCGGGATATATCTTCCGGTTGTGTTCGAGATAGAATGTTTTTTTTTTTTTCGGAAAGTGGGGCAAATAAAAACAAGAATTGTAGTGGAATTTGACATGCAAAAAAAAAAAACAGCAGACTGCAAGGCCTTAACAGCCCACGCACGAAGCTTTTTTGGCAGTTGGAATTCTAACACACAAACTTGCACTATTTCTTTGCTCTTTCCCAACGGTTCATACAACTTTGTGTTATTTCGGCTGGGGGATTGTATTTCCTTTCTTTTTTTTTTCCTTTCCATCTTGTTTTTGCAAATACATGCTAGTCCTGCTTCACGAAATTGTTAATTGAAATGGGGGAGGGGTGGAAAGGGGAGTGAATCTATTGACACGGGATTGCCTCTCCGAGAAAGAAAAGAACACACACATTATAAATAAAGGAGTTAAGATTATTTTTAAAAGAAAAAAAACCTAGAGTACGTACAAGGAGATTTACATGATATGTATTATGTTGTTGTTGTTGTTTTTCTGTTTTTTAAAGTTCATATAACATGCCTGAACATATACACATGCGGGTGTACATGGTAGGCCATCTTCTTGTGCTGATAGAAGTCGGAACGATAGTTTTGTTGCGGGCAATTGGATAGCCTGCCTTTGTGACACATCCGCATCTATTGCACCTCTTCAGTTTCTTGTCGTCATCTTCTGTGAATCTGTCGTAAGTGATACCATCATATGTAAGTTTCGTAAAGCTGTTAGAGTTCTTGAACGCAGCTGGCATCTGGTCGTTCTCAATTACTATACCTTTCTCTATAGGTTGGAGTAGTCTGTGGACTTCTGGATGGAAGAACTCATCGCACGAGATTCTTAACCCGCTGGTATCGGCAAAATATATAGCGGAGGCGTCACCATGCGATATTACAGTACTGCTAGAATATTGTAACAGGAAGTCAGTTATCTTACTCAATTCTTCCGGCACTTCTGATCTCACCAGCAAAGTGGGTTCCCTCATCACAGAAGGTTGTTGTTCGCTGAAAGTAGAGAGCTTCAAGTTAACATCGTTTAAGAATGTACCAAACTTCTCAAAATTGACGGGTGATTCAGCTAATAACATCTTTAAGAATGTAGAAGACTCATTCAAGATTGGATAATTTGTCTCGGGGAACTTTGTTATGATGGCTATTACTTTTTGAATTTCAGATAAGATAGTCAGGATCAATGTTCTTGGGATTTTGGCTCCAAATATACCAAGAACTAACCTGTTCTCTGCGTTTTCAGGATCGTTGGTTAATATCAAAATCTGCTGTATTAGATATGTGATGAATTTCACAAACCATTTCGTGACAGGGATTAATGAGTGCACGAGGTCTTGCTTAGAGAATGCAGTTTGAAAAAACTTGTCCCCTGATAGTTGCGTGCTAGAACTAGCATTGTTTGTGCTATTTGTCATTTGTTCAATGGCAAATTGTAAGTTACGAGCAACACCATTAAATGCAAACGAAACGTTTTTCAGATATAATATAACTCTAGCCATCTCACATGTATTTTCATCAGAGAAAATACTACCTAGTTCAAGTTGTAGAAGCATAACCTTCTGTAAAGGTCTACTGGAAATGATCTTGTCCATTAATTCTTTTGGAGCACCTGGTGAAAAGTTGAAAAAATTGTATAGATTAAACATTAAGGTTGTAATAAAATTCTTCGCTCTTTTTTCATCTAACTTGGTAATTTTTAAGATATGTTGCTTACATGCAAGTGCAATGTCTTCACCCGAAAGTTGTCTATGTGCACTTGTGACGTAGCCAAATGCCATTGATGTGGCATTTATTTCATCCTTTGAGGTATCTGATATATTGTCCAAATACATTGGATAAAACTTTGGAAGTTCATCACTCTTATTTTTATAAATAATACCTGCCATTGTTGGGGATACACGTATCCATTCAACCGCACCCATAGTATCAATTTTTCGAAATTTAAAACCAGCACTTAGAATAGATGTAATTATATTGCTAAATTTTCCTTGTGGACCCTGGTTTACTAACCTCTCCGTTTCTAGTTTCCAATCGTTTTGGTTATAGACGTCAATCTCACCATTGGTATAGTAAAATGATATAAAACCATCTAAAATTTCAGATGTAACATTCATAACCTTATGTTTCAAGTTTAATGAACCTAGGAAACGCAGATTTGAGCGATTAGATCTAAGTGCTTGATTATGGTTCTCATTGGATGTGTTCAGTTCAGGTTTCAGAATTCCCAAATAATCTAGTGGAAGTCTTACCTGTCCCAGTTTATATTGCTTAACTATCGATTCATTTGTTCCCAATACATCATAAACGACTAAAACCTCTGGTGCAATATCTTTATCAACAACAACCTTTGCTAATACATGTACGCATGAAAATTCTAGTATTCTGCCTTCATCATCAGTTTGATCAAGTGTAGCATCAAGTATATGTTTAAACTTCAGGGTAGGATCATTCAATACAACCGGTTTTGCAGCACTTATATTCCAGTTCACAAAGAGTTTATAAAAGGAAAGTTTTTTTGTGAGTCTTGAATATGTAGTAATCAACAAACAGTTGTCGTTGTTTACAGGTGTAATTTTTGCATATTGAAGGAAATCTAACCCTCTTGAACGCTCATTGTGTGGGTTAAAAAGCTGTAACGTTATTTTCTTGTGATCCTTTGAGTTCGAGAATTGATACCAAAAATCCACCTGACCATTTCTTCTGACTGCAAGACATGCATATTTCATGAATGGAGGGTGGTATATGCCATGTGGAGTGAGTTGTTGTGCTTTATTTCTGTACATGTTAATTGAACTATCAAATGCAGAAAACTGAGATATTATTACAGGTTTTGAGGAACTCAACCAATGAAAATCTAAGATAGTTGTATTGTATTCTTTTTTAGTTTGTTTTCTTTCTAATTTTGTGTTAATAGTGTTTGAGGTTTGTAATTGCATTACATGGTTGTGTATCTTGTAGATGTTATCTTGGAAAAGCATTGTAAGTTTATCGAGCGTTGTTGGTCCATCAGGACTTTGACCAGCTATCAGCATTGTCATGTTACCTAATTCATCACAAACTGCTAACATATCTCCTGGTAAACTAAACCAATTATTCCAATGAACGGACGAGATATCATAGAAAAACTGGTGGGAGTGCTTACCTGAAGAGGCAGGTGTTCCTCCAGCCACATGCCCGTTGGATCCATTGGCGTGATTAGTTCCTGTATTTCCTTCAGATTTCGGAAGAGTTTCATGTATCTGTGGATGAATTGTGTACCTTTGAGGAGGATGGAATCTGCAATTCACACCATTTATAGTCTCGAGAAAGGTAATACACAAATTACCTTCACTTGACTGAGAGTCACCATAGGCTATTATACCTGTTTTGGACCATGATATCCTCTGGTTGCTTAGTTTATTCATTACTTTATTTATTCCTGCCCTTTAAAATACTTCCACTGCCTGTTTTGTCTTTCTTTTGACTTGATATAGATATATGTGGTAATAACTTGGTGCCTTTTGCAAAAAAAAAAAAGTTTTGGATTAGAAAGAAAGTGAAACAACAAAGAAAAAGAGAAGGGGGTTTAAAGATCAATTTGAGGATTAAGAAAAAAATAAGATAAAAGCTTATGAGATATGTTTTTTCTAGTCTTAATCCGATTAGATTGGTTAGTTGCTATTAGCCTTATATTTTAAAGATTGGTAGTATTGTCTGTCAATTACACTTTTTTTTATTTTTCTTCGCTTCTTGAAAAATTCCAATTTTTTTTTTCTTTTGATTATTTTTTTTTTCCTGGCTCCTACTGTTTCCGGAGAAGGCTAATTATAAATTGTAGGTATAATTATTGTCTGCAAATGATTATTAATAAATATATGAATTAATTGTTGTTGTTTTTTGGTTCAAGGTGGTATTTAAATGATTAATATATAAAGCTAGCATAATATTTCTTATATTTCCTTTTTACCAACAATTTGTTTATTGCTATCTTGGTGGAAGTGTTTATATTAGATGATGTTATGTTTTGTTATGACGATGTTAGCAAATATCTTATAGTTTGAATACTTGCTTTTTATATGTTTTATTTGTTGTTTTTGTAGCTTCTTAAGGTGCTGTTGAGTAATGTTCGAAGTTTTGAAAATGCAGTTAATGCCAGTTTAGGTTAGTTTGTTTTTTGTTTGGTTGGTTTCTGGATGTGAATGGTGTGGGTCGAAGTCCTCATTGAGACAAGATTTTCCTTCATGGATTAAAAATTACAGAAATAATTTGGTTTATCTTTAGAAACAAAAAGAGAGATGGAGATAGAAATAAAAATATCAATGAATATTATTTTATTTTGAATGTTCTGAGCCAGAACCTTGTTGTTCATTAGTACTATCCGGAAGACCGTTGGAATTGAATGTTTCTAATAATAATTCATCTAATCCAGTATTCTTGCCTGCAGCACCTGGATTAGATAAATTGTCTTCATCAGAGAAATCAAAGTCATTGTCATCAATTTCGGAAAGGCTAAAGGTATCTTGCATGGCTCCTAAGGTTTCGTCAATATTTGAATCGTAATCTGAATCGGTGTCAATTATATCATAGTCGTATGCAGTAGCTCTTGATCTTTTGATAGTCCTTCTTGCTCTAACGAAGAACATAAAATGCAATAAAAGGAAGACACAGATTAATAAAAACAAAGAGATAACTAGTTTGATTCCTTGAGGAACAGGAGGTACTCTTCCAGAAGAATGATGTTTGTGTTCGTCGTCATCTGTTTGTTCTGGTTGATGAATATCGTCGCCTTTATTTTCATCTTGTTGGCTGTCGTTTTCACCCCCTTGTGGTTTATCTTCTTGGGTTTGTTCCTGCTCTGGCTTTGCAGGTTCTGGACCTTGTGGAGTTTCTGAAGTTTGTTCAGATGTTCCATCATTTGTTTCATATTCCATACCATATTTGAAAGGGATTGCTTTTTCGGCATTTTCGGCAACACCGAAAGTTGCTAATTTCCAGGAGTTGAATTTAACTTCGTTATCTTCAGATGTTGATTTGACAATAATCTTCCAATCACCTGCACCACTTTCACCCCAATGGGCAACAGACATGAAAGTCCATCCTCTAAAACCCTCCTCAGAATTATCAAGGTGTCTAACAACACCTAAATGAGAAATAACGCCGCTTGGGGATATTAAGTCAATAATAGTTTGGCCTCTGAAAGTTGTTTCGATATCGACAGTGATTCTTACATGCTCCAAGGCCTTGATGTTAGCCTTTTTAAGTTCATCCTTTGAAATATTGATAACAGACTCAATAGTATCTGTATTTTCATTACCTTTATTAACTTGTTTTTCTTCTGTGAAAAACCATGCTTGTGGCTTAACATTTTTCCAAGTTTTTGCCATATCAACTATTTTTTTAGCATTTAGCTTACCGTAGCCATAGGTGTGAGAGTACTGGCGCTTCATTGCAGTTTCTTGCCAATTACCATCATTCATATTGTTTACAACTGGTTCGGAAGATAGAATTGACAAGTATTGAACATCTCTCCAAGTTAGATTAGGGTTTGCTTCCAATACAAGAGCGTAGATACCTGCAGCAACAGGAGCAGCAGCAGAGGTACCACCATGTCTATCACTACACCCATTGTTAATATCAGTAGAGTGTATAAACTCTCCAGAACCGGAAGAGTAAGTAACGACCATAACAGCAGAACATGATTCGGAATATGGTGGATGTAAATCTTTGTGATCGATGGCACCAACAGTAATAGAATAGATAGAGTTTGTATAGCCGTCGTAGTTACAATTATCACCGCTGTGACCACCATTACCACTGGCAAAAACATAGATAGCACCCTTTTTGTTTCTACCTTCATTTGTACCTTTAATCAAAGCCTTCTTAACCAACGGAGATGGACCTTGTAGATGCCTACCGTCGTCTGGAGGACCCCATGAACAGGAATATATATGATTAACATCCAGCGCGTGGATGAGAGATGCTGCTTCGTCTTCTCTGGTTAGTTGGCCAGATAAAATTCTAAGCCCGGATACCTTTGCGTTGTATGCAATCCCGACACCACAGTAGTCATTATTCTTTCCTGCTGCAATTTCACCTGCACATCTTGTTCCGTGATAATCATCAGCCAGCAGAGGCCTTGGCAAGTTGGTATTTTCATTAAAATCCCATGAACCTTCTGGTGAGAAATTGTCTTTCAAGTCGGGACTCTCAAAGTCGACACCATCGTCAACAATAGCCGCAACAACACCTTTTCCGGTTATACCATCTAGCCACACATCCTTCACATTAATATCCTTCCCTGGGAACGAAGGATTTACTAGATGCCATTGTTTTACAAAGAGCGGATCATTTATTTTTACCTCCTCCATTACCTTCTGCAGTTGTGCCATACTCGAGTCCATAGGAGGTACGGGACTTCTCTTTTGTATTATGCTGTCAGGTTTAAGTATTTCAGAGAATGATACGTGATCTTCCACCTCGATATCTCTTTTCCGCAGTTCGTGGTCTCGTTTCAGGGAAGAGAACACATAGTGGTTCTCGAGCCCTCTCACAGGATGTTCAAACCGCCAGTCCGGGTGTAAAGCTACCAAATCATCCTTAGATAAATGCGACTCAACAGCAAAATACTCCCTCGAGTTGAAGTTCTTATCCGGCACAACTTCTCCAAATGCCTGCCCAAACCACGCAGCAAGTGCCAAATATTGAAAAGTCTTGCTAAACTTCATAATTTTTTTTTTTCCTTTTTTCCTGTGTTTTATTCTTTTATAATCGCTTTTTAATCTCGATTTAATCTTCAAACTATATTGTTATTATATGTTTATTGTTTTCAAAAGTTGTTTTCTTCTTTCTTCCTTCCCTGCCTTACCTTAAACGCTAAATCTTAATTTAAACGCTTATCACAAAGCTTCTGATTTTTTCTTCCTGTTATACTCCTTATGAGGATTAATAATTTCTATTTCCGTGTCTTTTCGTTTTTATATACCCTAGTAAAATCGCTATTGGGTGTCACTAAAATTATATCCTTAGATACACTTCACAAAAGAAAGATTCGAGAAGAGAGAAATGTCCTTTTCCTTTGTTGGGATTTCAAGACGTGTAAAGAATAAAACAAATAATTTTTTTTTTTCTGGTTTGACCTGTCCTCTCTCTGCTTCTATTCTTAGCAACCATGGAAAGTCCCATGCTTTGAAATTCAAAATAACCCCAATCACCAAAATGAAAGACACTGGGTCCCCCGATTCCTTTGTGAATACCAAACCAACAAAAAAAAAAAAATTTTTTTAAAAATCCCTCCGAGAACCCAACGCGTTTTGTTCTTGACCCATCTGTTCTTTGGACTTTCTTTTTCTTTTTGCGGGAAAACAGGGCATTACGTGTTCAATGATGTAGGACATTATATATAATTCAATGTATTCAATATATATTTGTGTATATATATTTGTGTATTTATAGTCTGTTTATCACAAATTACTCTGCTAGGGCACCCATTGGGTCCCAGATTGGGAGGACGATGGGGTTGAGTTTTTGGTGGAACTTCTGGGCGAGGTTTTCTGGGAGCTCGTCGATGTCTACGACAATTTGGTAGCAGTACTCTTCGAAATATTGCTGGGTCATGACGTACAGGCCGTCCTTACCGGAGTCCTTACCCCAGGAGTTCTCCACTTGGTATCTGACTGGCTTGCCGGCGTCGTCGACGTGGACTGCGGTGATCAGCATGGCGTGGGTCATCAAACTCTCGTGGTACTTGATACGGGAGGCCTTTGATTGAGGCAGGTCGTATTTGATGGCGTGGTAGTTCCATAGGTCGACGTCCATGACACCGTTCTTCTTGTCCATGAACTTTGGTGTGTGGGAGCCGAAGAACACTGGTTTGTTGTTCTGTAGTCTCTTGACGATAAGCTGGCTCAGGGTCTCGTTGTCCACGTTCAAGTACAATGTCTCTTCACCGCCGATGACGTTGCCTAACTTGTCGATCTTGATCAACTCCCCGTATGGGTTTCTTGGGTCGTTAATCAACGACACAGGCTGTTTGAAGTCGACCTTGCAGTACTTGGTGGCAAACTCAAGCGGGGTGGTCTCAATGGTGTGTACGTTCTTGTCCTTGTCCTGGTAGGTCCAGGTGAACTTCTCGTCTGGTTTGACAGGTGGCAAGTCCATGAACAGTGTCATCAGTCTAAAGATCTCCTTTTGCATGGACTTTCTTAGTTCAACAAACTCTTTGTCCTCGACATTGACCTTCTTAGCAGTTTCTCTCAACGTTTCAGCAAACTCTCTCAACTTTGAAGTCAAGATACTGTTCCACTTGCGGGATGCCGTGGTTGAGTAAGCACCGTCGTTGTACAAGTCCTTTGGAACAAGACCATATTTCTTAACAATGTTCAAGAACATACTGTATTGACCACCATCACCAGTAGGGTCGGTCAATAGGTACTGCACGAGACGGGAGTCGACGTCCTCGTCTCTAGACTGGACAATCTGGTCTAGGAAATAGTTACACTTCTCCAGCTTGTCATAGAAGAACAGGTAAGACTGAGACAACTCGAAATCCTTCAAGTTGAGCTCCTTGACAACGTTAATCCTCAAGTGGTTGGTGGCAGCAAACAGCCAGCAACGACCAGAGGCCTTCTGGTTGGTGACCGGGGTAGCATCGATAGAAAGTTTTGTGTTGAACACACGAACATCCTGTTCTTGCAGACGGGTCTTGTTTAGCAAAACATCATCTGCATTGTAGTTTTTCAGCACGGTAGTGGCCAGCTGGTGGTGCAGATCACTGGAGTATTCCTTATCCCAGGAAGCAATTTCAGAAACAGCAATTGAAGAGCTAGACATCCTATATAGTAGTGGTAACTTCGATACCGTTCTTCTGGAGATAAACATTTCTTTCCTGAACTACGAGAAAAAGAATTGAAATGTTGAAGTTAACTAAATTACTTTTTTTGTTACGCATTATGTCAAAAGAAACCCTTTTTTAAGGTGGGGGGGGGCAGGTTAGGGTGACGTAAAAAAAAAAGAAAACGACATTGAAGGGTCCCTTGTACAGTTGAAAAAACAAAAATTTCGAAGAAAGTCCCGTAGCAGAAGGATAAAGGACACCTTTATAGTTAATATTTATCGAAGTGATATATGATGGGTATTGATAATATCATAAACAATTACTAGTTTTCTCGATATAATCTCAAAATATATCGAAACTACAGACACCCCTCATCCATCACTACAAAAATGATCATAATACAATGATCATAACCAACACCTCTCTCAGAAACAGCCGTACGAAACTGTGTAATATTCATCAAAAAAAAACTTTTTATAGCCTGAAAAAAAAAAAATTCTTAGTAAGCTCATCGCAAAACTGGTATATAATGACTAAAGGTGACAATCAAAAAATTTGAGTATTTGCAACCCAGATAAGCCAACAAAAATAAGATAGCAACAATAAGGATGAGTGCCCTGCTATCTGAATCAGACCTTAATGACTTCATTAGTCCGGCATTGGCATGTACTAAACCCACAGAGGTCAGAAAAGAGACTGCATATGTGACGGAGGATGGTGAGTACCAGGTCGGAGTTGAACCTGCAGAGCTTGAGAAGGTGAGTATATCTTTGTCTGACTGTTTGGCGTGCTCAGGGTGTATCACATCGAGTGAGGAGATCATGTTGCAGAAACAGAGTCATACTGTGTTTTTGGATGCGTGGCGAGAGATGGGGTTAGAGTCTCAGGTATCTGGCGATAAGCAAATAGTGGCTAGTATGTCGCCACAGTGCCGGGTGTCGTTGGGTAAGTATTACGGTATTCACGTCGACCAAGTAGACTATTGTATGCTGCGTATATTCAAAGAGGTATTCCACACGACGTACTTCGTCGGCACCGAGCTGGGGCGGGTGCTCTCCATCCGCAAGACCATCGAAAAACTGCAGAAATTGAAACAGACTGGTGAACTAAATGGTAGACCGGTGTTGTCTAGTATATGTCCCGGGTTTGTGGTATATACTGAAAAGACCAAGCAGGAGATAGTACCGCTACTACTGAACGTCAAGTCGTCGCAGCAGATCACAGGGTTAATGGTAAGGGACACAATGGCAAACCAGCCTTACTACCACTTGGCCATCATGCCATGTTTTGATAAGAAACTGGAGGCCTCACGTCCCGACAGTGAGGGTGAGGTAGACTGTGTGATCACTCCAAAGGAGGTTGTGACCATGTTCAACGAGCTACAGATACCGTTCCACGACTACCTGGGAGAGTTCAATGTCAACGAGTTGAACACACTGCGTGCTGAGATGAGCCCGCCAGGATGGGATCCTGCGTTACATTGGAGCGTGAACCTAGACGGCAGCAGCGGTGGGTATGCCTACCAGTACGTACTGGCACAACAAGCCGTCATGGGCGGGGATATCGTCAAGATCCCCGGTAAGAACAACGACATCGTAGAATACAGGTTGGTGTCCTCGACAGACCGCTCCGTGAAGCTAGCCAGCGCATGTGAGCTGTCGGGGTTCCGTAACATCCAGAACATGTGTCGAGCACTGAACCCGGACAAGAAACAGCGGGGGAACCAAAGGGAGTTTGGAAAACGTAGCGTAACGGTGCTGCGTAAGCGTGGCCTTGCGAAGAACAAAGTGGACAAACCCTGCGGCAAACACGCGGACAGCGCAGACGATAACCCGAACTCTGTAGCACAGCCGTACACCAGCGATTACATTGAGGTGAACGCATGCCCTGGCGGTAGCATCAACGGTGGGGGTCTGTTGGGATCCAGCATTCACGACGAGGCCTCGAACAGTAGCAACAACTCGAACGCAAAGAGACGCACACAGATGGTGCAGGAGATGAACCGCAAGTACTTCGCCGAGCTGCAACTGATAGAGCCACTCCAAATCTCCACGGGCATCAACGACGAGTCAAAGCTGGAGTACCAGTTCAACCCCGTACCCAAGGACCAAGAAAAGGACCTTGTCACGGTGGGAAACACATGGTAATTTACTACACGTACATGTAATATTGTACGTAAACCTAATCATATGTATAGATGTAATATACGTAAATGCATTCAATATATTTTAATACGGTAGATAAAAAGGGAAAGGGAAAAAAAAGAAAAGAAGCTAAAGAAAAAAAAATAGGGGAGAGGTGTATTGTAGGGGTGTTTGACAAATCAGGAAAAAATAGAAACAAAAAAAAAAGGGGGGGGGAGAGGGAGTTGAAGGACAGCAGGGAAAAAAGGGACAAAGGGAGGGACAGAGAAAACCCCGTGTGTTTTTGTTAGGTGTCCGAGACAGAGAGAGAGAAAGAGAGAGAGCTAACCTAATTGAGTTTTTTTTTTTTTTTTTTTTGGTTTTCTTATTTGTCTCTACTTCTCCTTTTGAAGTAAGCGGGGAAGAAACACCCGTAGCAACAGTATTAACAAATTTACAAATTACAAATTTTACAAGCAGAAGTACAGCACAATAATCCAGGCACACACACACACACACACTGACCCCCTATATATAATGATAGTAATAATTGAGACACACACACACACAGAGAGAGATACAACTGTGGCAACAAACGAAGAACTGCAGCTCGTGCATTTTTCTTTGGGTCAATAGCGCTACTTTAACTATGGTGATATACACCGGGTTAGTTTTTTTTGTTAAAAGGGACCCCCCCCCCCCCCCC
>JAJLXT010000024.1:50497-68525 GCA_030571395.1 Nakaseomyces sp. UFMG-CM-Y6046 | reverse complement strand
GCACTGGGTTATAGAGAGAGAGAGACACACACACACACACATACATATCCTACTTACACAATCTCTCTCTCGCTCCATCAATTTCTTAAAGGGTATATCCACCACCCCCTTCTCTTTCCGTCCCCCCCACATAATACAGGGGGGAAGAGAGTGTGTTGAACAAAGAGAACAAAGATAGGGATTTGCTTTCTTTTTTTTTTTTTTTCTTCACACATTAACAAAGAAAGGGAAGAAAAAAAAAAAGGTCAATTCGCCTCCCCCCTCTATCTCTATCTCAATCTATATCTATATAATAGTTTCTAATATATAAAGAAAGCTATTTTCTTCTTTGCAAAAAAAAACTAGAAAGTCAATTCAATTGGGTTCTTTTTTTTTTTGTTTAAACTTTATTCAGTTTAGATTTTTTTACTCTTACTTCTTTTTTTTTACTTGGAAGAAAAGAGGTATAATAATTTGAAAAGAAGGAAAGCATAACATCAATCTCTCTCTCTTTTTTTTTTTATTATTTTCTTTGATAAATATAACGCAAATGTCTGAACCTGTCAAGTTTGAAAAGAACACCGTCATCGTTGTGTTCGGTGCCTCCGGTGATCTGGCCAAGAAGAAGACCTTCCCTGCCCTATTCGGTTTGTACAGAGAAGGCTACCTAGATGAAAGTACTAAGATCATTGGTTACGCTCGTAGTCACTTGACTATCGAAGAATTAAGGGAGCGTATCGAGAAGAACTTGAAGACTCCAAAGGAAGAGGACAAGAAGAAGATCGATGGGTTTTTCAAGATGGTCACCTACGTTTCCGGTCCATACGACCAAGACGAAGGTTACATCAAGTTGAGAGAGCAAATTGAGACTTTCGAGGCTGCCAAGTGCTCTACTCAGCCACACCGTCTATTCTACTTCGCTTTGCCACCATCCGTCTTCTTGTCCGTTGCTACGAACATCAAGAAGCTGGTGTACGCTGAGAAGGGTGTCACTCGTTTAATTGTCGAGAAGCCATTCGGTCGTGACTTGCAAACCGCCCGTAAGTTGCAAGCTGACTTGTCTCCTTTGTTCAGAGAAGACGAGATTTTCAGAATCGACCACTACTTGGGTAAGGAGCTGGTCAAGAACCTGCTGGTCATGCGTTTCGGTAACCAGTTCCTAAACTCTGCCTGGAACAAGGACAACATCCAATCCATCCAAATCACCTTCAAGGAGCCATTCGGTACCGAAGGTCGTGGTGGTTACTTCGACAACATCGGTATCATCAGAGATGTTATGCAAAACCACTTGTTGCAAGTCTTGACTTTGTTGACCATGGAAAGACCTGTCTCTTTCGACCCAGAAGCTATCCGTGACGAGAAGGTCAAGGTCCTAAAGGCCATGGCTCCATTCGACCACAACGATATCTTGATCGGTCAATACGGCAAGTCTGAGGATGGTTCTAAGCCAGCTTACTTGGACGACGAAACTGTTAAGCCAGGTTCCAAGTGTGTCACTTTCGCCGCCATGACCTTCCACATCGAAAACGAACGTTGGGCTGGTGTCCCTATCGTTATGAGAGCTGGTAAGGCTCTAAACGAAGGTAAGGTCGAAATTAGACTGCAATACAAGGCCGTCGCTTCCGGTGTTTTCCAAAACATTCCACACAACGAATTGGTCATCAGAGTTCAACCAAATGAAGCTGTCTACATGAAGTTCAACGCCAAGACCCCAGGTCTATCTAACGCTACCCAAGTTACCGACTTGGACTTGACCTACTCCTCCAGATACAAGGACTTCTGGATTCCAGAGGCTTATGAAGTCTTGATCAGAGACGCTATGTTGGGTGACCACTCCAACTTCGTCAGAGATGATGAATTGGATGTCAGTTGGGGTTTGTTCACTCCTTTGTTGAACTACTTGGAAGGTCCAGATGCTCCTCAACCAGAATTGTACCCATACGGTTCTAGAGGTCCAAAGGGTCTAAGAGCCTACTTGAACAAGCACAACTATGTTATCGAGGAAAAGCACCCTTACACCTGGCCAGTCACCAGCCCAGATGAAGAGTAAACGAAATATATGGATGAAAAAGGAATGGTAAGAAGAGAATAATATATTGTTTGATGCTAGATTGGATAAGGGAGACCACGATATAGCTACTGTTATCTTCTTTTTCTGAAATGAACAGTGTACTATTAATGACATTATAACTACCAAAGGAAGATAGTGACTACTAAAAAAAACTATAATTTGATAAATTTTTTTTGTTTCTTATATTTTAGCTCTTTTTTTCTTTTTTGCTTTTCCTTGGATGTAACACAACACCCATTATTCACATCAATCTATTTTCTTTTTATGTTTCTTTTCTTAATGTTTTCTTTATTTTGTTTCTCCAACTGTTTTTCGTCTTCGATCAATGTAACTAAATAGTGCAAATGACTCTTTTATAAAAAAATCTAAAAATAAACGTTATATTTTTTTACCTGCTATAAGTGGTTAGTTATGAGTTAATATATTCTTCACACTGTTTTGTTCTAGCTTTCAAAGGTTACCTTGTAACCATTATTATTGATCTGTTCGTTCCAAACGACTTCTAGAATTTAGGATTAAAAAAAATTAACGACAACTGCAGGATTCGAACCTGCGCGGGCAGAGCCCAAAAGATTTCTAATCTTTCGCCTTAACCACTCGGCCAAGTTGCCAATCTAATTTATATTTTTGGAACTTTTTGGTAGTAATATGTTATGTATATTAAATTATCGGATCAGGAGAGATACAAACATAATTGAGTAATATACAGACTATAAAAATTTCAATTTAGTATAATAAATTTGAAAGGGAGGTAGTTTTTTTCGATATGTGACATTTTAAGCTTCGCTTAAAGTCACAACCTATTTTCGTAAAACGATAGCCAATTTGTCCGGACCTTAGGACACGATGTGGACAAAGCGCATGGACAAATAGTAGACAAATCGGAGATTTACGGCACTTCTGAGTGTCGATCCCCAATTGAATAGGGGGAATCGACGAATCAGCCCACGAGGGGCGACGACGAACTTTCCAATCAATCCAAAATAACACATATAAAAGAGGAAGAAGTTTTATCATTAATTGTTGTCCGTTTATGCCGTTATGCCCTCTTTTATTCTTTATAACACATTTACTTTTATTACATTTTGATACATAGATAATCACTATACATTTTACTTAACTTTTAACTTTAATATTATATCAGTACTTGTTTGACTACTACTCAGATTATCCAATCCAAAGGAATCGAGACTAGTATAAGTTTAACAACACACTATCATCTTTGGCGTACTTTAGACTACGAATAACGCACAGAGACAGCCCGGTGAACATTAAACCCTCACCTCGCTGAAGGACCTAGATCGAGAGATACGCTGGACCAGAATCATTCGTGGCAACTTATAACAAGTAACGTGCTTTAGTTAGAATATTTCAGGCTAGCCCGTTAGACACGTACAGATATGTGTTTAAGATTCCAAAAAGAATCCTTTCGTTTAATTTTATCAAAAACATAAAAAGTTGTTTGAAACATGATGAAAATATACTCATCAAATTTCCTGCGAAAACTTGAAATTTTTTTAAAATATAAATCTATAGATACTTATTAATTTATTCAATATTTTTTGGTGGTTTTTTATATTTGTCATTTAGATCTTCAACCCGGGTTTTATCCCACTGATTATACAAACCTTGTAGAGTTTTGGCAATAGCCTCTGTAGCACCAATCATTGGTCTGATTATTGCAACCGGGGCAGCTCGTGCTATTGTAATAGCAGCAGCTTTTGCACCACCGCCTTCCATACCTCTTAGCTCTTGATTAGTCTTCCAGATCGTATCATATGCGATATGAAGGTGTTTCTCTAGTGCTTGATACGCTTCTTCTAATCCCTTGTGGACATCAAGTGGTTGATCTGCATACAAACTTATAACTCTTGGTTTGCCATCTTCCTCCCGCACTGTAGCATCAATAACCACAGCACTAGGTGGTTTGTTATGAACCTTTGGATTTTTGCCCGCAAGTAATTGGTCTTCTTGAAATAATGAATCAAGGTCCAAAAGCTTTGAATTTTCTTCTAAGAGTGGATCCATACGTCCTTTAGTTCCAACCCCACCTAGCATACCTTCCGTATTTTCCAGCAGTGATTGAGTTCCTAGAGCCAATTTAGTACTTAGTTTAATGAAATCTCCAGTAGTGGTTTTTAAAAAAATGTTTCCACCTTTCTTGACGCTACGTGTTATATTCTTATCTTTTTTATACTCAGCTAACAAAACGGTTATAAATGCCTGAGCACCTTCTCCAATGGATACAAAAGACTTTACAGGAGAAAAACCTTGTAATATATTGAAAAGTTGTTTTGAAGTAACGTCACTGCCCCATACTTTGACAAGTTGTTCCCCAAGTTCTGTAAATCCATTAATACCATATAAAACAACACCTTTCAAAGTTAATTTCGATTCATCAAGAACAAAAAGTTTCATGATATCCATAACATGTCCTGAATACAAGCCATTATCTGTCTTTTTTGGTTTATAGTCAATTCTCAATTTTACCGTATTTATTTTGAACTTTTGGATAAACAAAATTTCTGGGTAATCATCAATCAATTCAAACCTATCGTCTTTAAACTGAATAAATCTCAATAGAAAATCAACCATATCTTGATCAGCATGAATTCTCAAAGGTGCTAATTTAAGATCAATGATGGCCTCAACAGCTTGTAGATAATTAATTGGTTTCACAAGTGAGAATGAAAATTTAACCATTGCATCTTTCTTCGGCCAAGGTTCCCTTTTCAATAATGTTACAAGTTTATTCCAGGTTGAAGTTGGTATGTTATCGACCACATCATAACGTCCAACTTCTCCTTCCACATCTACTAAATTATCACTCTGTCCCGCAGAGTTCTCATTGTTTTGGTATTTATTTTCATATAATCTGATTTGCATCAAAATATCTTCAGCAAGTATCAAGCCCTTATAATGTTTGGATGGATGGAGATTTGCCTTGTTCTTATATATATCTTGTCTTTCACCTTGTATTTGTTCCGTAATAGTTTCTTTCAACTTACTTATATCCTTTTGATCAGATGATATACAGATTGAATCAAATAAGGATGCTTTAGAAATGGGTTTGTCTAAATCTTTATCAAGTTCAGGTCTTATGCACACTTCATCTTCCAGTTCATCGATAGCCTTCGACAAAGACTTCCTAGTGTACTTCCAGTCGAAACCATCAAAAAGCTTTAATTCAAGCTTCATTATCTTCACTTTTAGAACTAAACTAACATCTTTTTCTTCCACTTTGTTTGAAGCATTCCTCCTTAACCTAGGTGCATCAATGTACTCTTCCTTCAGATTTATTGGGATGTTTCCGGATGATGAACTCACTTCAGACATTTCTTGAATAGACGGAATATTCGGCAAAGGTGCAATCATATTTTCAGTATCCTCTACCTCATCAAGAAAGGAATTTACAATGTGTAAAGATCCATTGTCACTACCATCATTCAAATAATTGTCATTCAAATTTTCAGTCAAAGGAGAGTTAAATTCGTTATCATCAACTGAATCAAAAACGTTCACATCAATATTTGGTACAACTTCATACTTTTCATTATCCGGAAATGTTTCAGGGTATCTCAAATCCATACACAACTGAGATAAAGTATGAAATGAATCGGCACACATTGACAAGACAACATGTTCAATGCTGATTTGCATGCTTTTCGTGAATGAATTATCAATCAACTCCATTTTAATATCCTCATATCGTCCAAGTGAACTGAAACCTGATTTGAGTAATAACTCGACAGGATTATTTGCTGCAAATTCTTCTGGAATCCCATTCTTAAAATTGTCAGTCAACAATAATTTACCTTTCCTAATATTTACGTTACTAGATTGATTATCAATTTTATAATTCATGGACAGTGTGCCAAAATATATTGCCAATGCTGGATTAATTCGATAAGGACTCAATATAACTATCGAATCAAAAGCCTGGATATCAAACCTACCTTCAGAAGAATCCTTATTAACAGGACGAGAGTTTAAATCAGCATCTGTTTGAAAGTCCTTCAAGAAATTTAACCATGTTGCATAGTAAAACATCACTATTTGGGAACACCGAAGTTTGATTCTCTCTGGTAAACTCTTGCTTAAAAATATTTTAGATTTTTCAGAATTTGAATACATGACACCTTGTAAAAGTGGTTGGGTTATGCCAGATTCTGAAATTCTAGTGATTTTTGGTTCATAGGAATTTATGAGGAAAACATCATCTTTGGTCATTGAAACTAAAATATTAGAAGTTTTGAAACATAATTTTCCAAATGATAAAACAGGTATTTCACATATATGCACTTCAAGTTCCTCAATTTTTAGTACAAATCGAGCCAGAAGTGCTTTGTTATTCATAATCGTAGACGCTGCCATCATCTTGACAACTTTTTTCCCACCACAGCCCCTTTTTTCCACAATGTTTTCGTTAGAATTAGATATATTATTGATAGTTGTAACTTCCTCAATAATTTCATTAATGGTGATAATACAGGAAATGTCAATAAAAACATGGATGCTAGCAATCTTAACAGAGAAGTTAGAGAAGATAAACTTACTCAGAAAGTTTTCATCGAAGGATTTTGATTTTATACGATGTCCTGAAAGATCAAATTCTAAATCCAGGATTTCAGAGTAGTTTTTAGATGTTACATTTTTATCGTTTCCTAAATCATTCTCTGAAATTATGATTTTTTTCACATGCAAAATTGAAGATACAGAATCAAAAGCCAATTCTGGAATGGTAATAGAATATGATTTCTCAATGTTCAATAATTCGATTTCCAAACCCCCCCATGAAATCGTAACTATTCTTTTGTGAGTCTCCTGATGAGATTTGGTAAGAAGTTTGCCGTGTATTTTACCATTTAAAAAATCTTGATATTCTTGAACTCGCTGAAATAAAAGTAATAAATTGGACAAATCGTGTACAGACAGTGCTAATTTCGAGTAACCAAAAGAGAATGAAGTACTATTTTCAGTGACAGATATATTAAGAAAATCATCATTCATAGTTTTCCAGGTAGATTCCAACCCTTCCAAATCGACATCTCGGACGATCAAGCAGTATACGGCTTCTTCAAGTTTTGAATTAACGTTTTTTAATAACAGTCTATTTGTAGAGTTCAATTTAATTCTTATTACATTTATATTGGTCGTGGATTTGAATTGACCACTCGGATAAGATACCTCCTTCTGAAATCTTTTATATGCCGGGGAATTTCTAACATCCAGCTTAACATTCGTGGATTTCCTTAACCAATTTTTAATTAATTTGAATATGATATCATCTCTAATTTCCAAAACAACTGGTATCGAAATATCAATAAAATCCACTGAAACATCAATATCTGAAATTGACAAATCGTCTAGCGAAGATAACCCTTTCAGTGAAAAATCAATGTTCCCGATACCAAGCAGTTCTTGTTTAACAACTCCTGTACCATATCTACTATCTGTAACACCGTTTGTATCTTCAACCGCACTCATATAAACCGATGTTGAATCCATTTGTGAGAAATACAGACTTTCTGCCATATCTGTACCCACATGGCTATCATTCTCAGTAGCTGCTGTACAATAATGGGCATGCAAGTCTTTGATATTAAATAATCTGTTATTCTTTTCTGTAGTTGACATCTCAATTTTTTTAATTGTTATGAGAAAATAGTTGGAATCAATATCTTCCCCTAGTTTCACAATTATGGTCAGATTGTGCAATGCTATTTTCAACTTTGCAAGTGCAACTGCTATTACCTTTTGTTGCATACTATTCAAACGTGACGAGGGAATGTTGCTATCTGCTGTACCATCTTCACTTTCAGTCGTGCTGCTTACAGAGTCATCAATTTCTAATTCATTACCATTATCACCGTTTCCATCATCATTTCCATCATCAAAAAGAACATCTCCATCATTATCAATACTATCATTGTCAGTAAAATCTTCATGAGCATCTAGTTTTACATTTTTTCCTATTTTTGACAGAGGATTGAACTGAATCATTGAAGTTGTCAGATCATGAATGCTTTTCGCCAGCGAAAATGCATTTAAGTCGGTTACATCGTCATTGTTCGTTACTGACACCACAAATTTTATACCATCACCCTTAAAACTTACATCACCTGCAACTGTTAACCCTATCCTCAAGTTTTCAATAGACCCACTGTTAATCTCTACTCCTGGTATTTCTATATTGTCAACGTTCAAATCAACATCTCTAAATGAAAATTTTGAATGTGATCCCAAAGAAACATCTAGTTTTGAAACATCTACATTGGAAAATAATGTAATCTGCTGCAATACATATAACAGTAACCGTCGCTGAATATTCTGCGGCAACCAAAATGCCATTGTCTACCTGATGATCCCTTAATTTTCTCTACTTTATATGTATGATCTTATCTGCAAGTAATTTTCTTGATTTCAGTTTATAAATATCCAAAAAATGTTTAATACAATTTAATCGATCTAGTTCATGAATGGTGTTATAAAGCTTTTCGATAGTCACTCATACCCCCCTCATTCCTTTTAATCTAGTTTGTGTCTCATCGCTTCTTATTTTTGAATTCTTTTTTCCTTAGAATGTGATTAAAATCCGAAAATTAACAAGATTGCAGAAAAACTCTTAAAAGAACATATATAAAATAACTTAACGCAATCATAATGACTACTGAAAACCAATCCATTTATAATTTTACATTTCTACAAAAAATTTATCACTGTCTTTCTCATAGGTTAGAGAAGATATTATACAAAGAGTCAAAATAATAAAAATAAATCATTATAATTAAATTATACACATCTTTTTCGTCTATGCAAAAGTTTTCTTCCTTTCCTCCGTCATATTTACTCTTCTTGTTCAGCAAAATATGCATGTCTTCTGATTTCACCAAGTCTCTTTCTTGCGTTATTTAGAGATTGCTCCAATTTCAAGATTTCAACTTGTTGTTCCATCTCAACCGTCTTTAATTGATGCTCATTAGAGAACTCAATTGGTGCAACAGTGTTATTGTTTTCAGTATTACCCAAAACGGTGTTACCAAGTTGTCTACAGGCATCTGTAACTGCCTTAGAACAGGTTTCCAATTCATCTTGTGTTTTAGAGTGACCACCACCAGTCTTGACTCTGGAGGCAGCAACCAGCTGAATGGTGGAGGCAGCAACCTCCTTTGAAGCAACTGCAAATTCTTCTGGGGAAGCTTCTTTGTCACCAGTGACTAAGTGACTAGCAGTTCCTATCAGAATGTTTGTAGCACCACCAACAGCCTTGGCAGCAGATATCAGCCCCTCGGTCCATCTACTATTCTTCTTGTAAAATTGAGATAGAGGTATGTTGGTAGTGGTGGCGATCTCGTTTTGGACTTGAATTGCTGCACGCACTAGAGCAACCACAGCGTCAATAATAGCTAAAGCCAATTGTAACAATGGTTTTGGAACGTCTAGATTCACTCTCAATGGCTGGGAAGACTTTACAATAGCTTCGGCGGTAGCAACCAATTCTGTGTGGGCATTAGTCTCTGTGTTCTTCTTAGTTGGCAATTTCTTCAAGATGTCTTCAATGGTAGAAGCGAGAGTTTGAAGCTTTTCTTGGAAATTCACATTAGCATTAATGACAATATCAGTTTGCCCTTCTTCATCATGGGAACTTAGATTATCGGATAATAAATCTTCAAAGAAAAACTCAGCTTCTCTAGCACACTTCTTTGCCTTTTCTATCACGTCCTCAGCTGCTTCATCACCTACTAATGAGCTAGTATAGGCATTCACATATGTAACTAATGTAGCAATGGAAGTACTGAAGTCACTAACGCCATGAATGACTGCTGTTTGATCACCAATAGCTAAGCCATCGACAATCAGGTTATTGAAACTGGTGGCAAAATCAGTTGCTCTCTCAGAGGTATTGTCAGTCAAAGCCAGCAAAAATGAAGGTGGAGCGAGAGGTCCAGACCAGCTAACAGAATTATCCATATTGAAAACAGATTCTTGAATGGTATTGATACCACTCAACAGAACTGCATCAAGAATCGGAGATATTGTATCATTAGCTAATTTTTCGATATTACCATTTGCGGCTTCTTCAGATTTACTTGCCAGTAACCTTTCAACTTCAAGTCTCAATCTGTCACGATCTTTAATCATATCTATTAGCTGTAAGTCCTTCTTTTTCAATCTACCTTCAAGTTGCTCCTTGTTGGCCACGGCTTCTTGGATGCTACCAACCTTTATCTGCAGTTTCTTAAAACGAGGAAGCAATTGCAAGTGTTCTTGACGCAATTGCGAATACAATTTCGCTAAAGAGTCGTATTTCTTCTCCCACATTCTCAATTGCTCTTGCAAAGATTCAATTTGGTCATCCTTGTTTGCAACTTGCTCTGATGCATTCTTATTAATATTCGTGATTTCATCTTCTAATTGTTGAACTCTCTGGTCATATTGCTGCAGCAGAGCTTGGTCCTTTTCATATTGATTAGTTAGTGCTATCAAATCATTCTGGTGTTGATTTTGTTGTTGCAATTGCACGTTCATCATATCTTGCTGTGCTTGTTGCAATTGTCTTTGAAATTCCTCTTGTTGCTGTTGTTGTTGAGCCAGTTGCTGTTGACGTTCCATTTCTAGTCTTTGTTGCTCTTGGGCCAACTGGGCCTGTTGGTTAATCCAGAAATCTGGTTGGATTTGCTGTTGTTGCTGTTGTGGGAATGCTTGCTGAACAGCGCCAGTGACTGTTGGAATCATGAGGTTGGCTGTAAACGCTGGTGATATGGTCTGTGCTGTGCTAGCAGTTCTAGCAGGCTGCAGTTCCTTTGGAGGAGCTGGAGACTCCCTTCTCACCTCAGGAGTGGCAACTCTTTCAGGTTGTGGTTGTGGTTTCTTCTTTGTGCTGGCAGCATCGTCATCTTGGTTTGCCAGCACATCTGGTGCGTTTGTAGGCAGCTTTGGGATAGTGACCAGTGAGGTTAACAACTTGATGGAGGAACAGTCTGCGTAAAACTCAAACAGACGAGCGTGCTGCAACTCGTACCTCTCGATCAAAGGCTGCAATGCAGCGTCGCCCTCGATATCGTTCAATTGGGAGTGCATACCTCTTAACATCGAGGTAATGAACTTGTACATACCGTAAGACTCCGCAATCAGTGGGATCAATGCGGCGACTTTACACTCGGAGTTTCTCCTGTCGCCATGGATCGAGGCAAAGATCACCTGAGAGAAGTCATCGAGCTGGTCCTGCAGCGTCATCAAGTCCAGGATAGTCTCGTAGCCTTGGTCCAAGTCGGACACGGACATCAGGGACACGTACTCCTCGTACTCGAACGTCCCGTTCTTGAAACCCTTGTGCGTGGCATGGAAATCCAGCTTGAGCATCAAAAACCTGACGTACTCTCTGATAAGCTTGGTGTAGTCTGACGCCCCTATATTCAATCTCCCTAGGGAACGTATCCACTCACGGTCCCTGACAGCCTGGGCCAACGCGGAAGGGTGACCCTCCTGGATAACCTTGTGCAAGACAATGAGCAATTTGAACAATTGAATCTCATCGTTTGTGAACGGCATTGACTTAAACGCGGAGAACACGGCCTTGGCGCTTCCGTGATCCCATGTGTAGACAATGCACTCACGAACATGCTTACGTTTTGGAGCAGTCTCTTCAGTAGAACAAACCTTCTTCAAAATCTTCTGCAACTTGTCCTCAGAAATATTCCTCGACATATTTGTAATTGTATTATTTTTTTTCCCCTTATTCTTTATCTCTCTCTCTCTCTCAATCTCTCTCTCTCTGTCGTTTTGTCTTCCCTCTAATTAAAGAAATCCTCTCCTTTTTTTATTTATCAGTTCTTATTTGAACTAAAGAAAACAATAAAGAAATAAATTATCTCTCCTACTTATTATATAAAAGAGAGATAATTGTAGTTGCAGATCGATACATTGTGTATTAATACATAAAATAGAATAATATAAGAATATGTCGAACTATAATCCTCCCTTCACTTTCCCGTTCCCGTTTTCCCTTTAATTCGTTCCCTATTTTTCGAAGAAGAGAGAGAGAGAGAGAGAGAGAGAGAGAGAGAGAGAGAGAGAGAGAGAGAGAAACACCAGGACCAGCATTGTGATAGCTAGAGAGACACACACACACACACACAGTGACAGAGACAGAGACACCGAAAACGGGCAAACAAAATTTTTTCAACGCCTTCTCTATATACGTTTAGGATGATATAACTGATATCATATGACATCGTGTCTGGAGAGATACATGTATACGTAATAGGGTGTGTGGTATTTAGTATAGCAGTATAAACAATGTGATATGTAACGTATATAGTGTTGTTTCTTTAGTTCTTATTTTTGCCACCCGGATGGAGGCGAAGGGTGGGCTTCCCTATATATTTTTTTTGGTGGGTGGGGTGCTGGGTCTCGAGAGAGAGAGAGAGAGAGAGAGAGGGAGAGAGGTAGGTGATGGGTGTTTCTTTGTCTCTGTGTGTGTTTCTTTGTCTCTGTGTGTGTCTCTGCTTCATTTTCATGGCAACATAACGGAGAGAGAGAGTGTGTGTGTGCGTGAGAGGATGAGAGAGAGAGAAAAAAAATTTATTCTTTCTTATGTTAGTGTATTTGTATATTATATTGTATTGTACTATGTTATATTGTATTATATTATATTATATTTAATTCCATCTTTGTTTTCTTCTTTATCAATTCTTTATACAAGACTAATCAAGAATAAACAAAACAACTTTTTAAATTTTTATATGTCTATTGAGAACTTGAAATCTTTTGATCCTTTTGCTGACACCGGTGACGACGAGACTGCTGCCTCCAACTACATCCATATCCGTATCCAGCAAAGAAACGGTAGAAAGACATTGACCACTGTCCAAGGTGTTCCTGAAGAATACGATCTAAAGAGAATCCTAAAGGTTTTGAAGAAGGATTTTGCCTGTAACGGTAACATCGTTAAGGACTCTGAAATGGGTGAGATTATCCAACTGCAAGGTGACCAGAGAGCTAAAGTTTGTGAGTTTATGATCTCCCAACTGGGTCTACAGAAGAAGAACATCAAGATTCACGGTTTCTAAGTGAAAAATTCTTCAACATATCAAAACAATTACTTCTATAAGATTTTTTATTTCTTTTTTTTTTTTTTATTTCAACATATTAATTTTTTGATCCCCATCCCATATTAAAAAACAAAGAAAACAACTGTTATATATATACAATAAAATTATTATTTTATTATTTTATAATTTTTTAAAACATTAATATAAAAAAAATACTAACTATTAAAAACTACTGTTATAGAACATGTATTACGTTACTTGGTTGTGAGAAGCTCATCTCAAAATCTTTTTTTTTTTTTTTTTAATTTTTTTTTTTTTTTTTTTCAACTTTCATAAATTTTATTAATATTTTTCCAGTTAGAAAAAATATTTTGTATTTGTAACAATGGTACAGTGACAATAGACATGAAAACATAGTGTCATCACCTGTTGATTGATATATATGCAACGATGGGTACTGGCGATTTGAACCTGCTGAAATCTTGGAACCCGAAACTAGTCAAGAACAGAAAGAAAGTATGGGAACGGGAACAAGAACTGTTGCAAGAAGATGAACAACTTAAACGGAGACAACGGGAGATAGAACTAGAACAAGAGGAACATGAACTTCTAACAGCAAGAGACACTCCTTCTAAAACCAAAAATGGTATGGAATGGATGTATCAAGATGATCCCACCGAAAAGGAGGATTACCTGCTTGGGAAAAAAAAACTGGATACTTCTGTTATACATAAACCGGAACCCGAGTCTCAACCCGAAGAGATAACTGCAAAACATGTGGCTCACAAACCTGATTCCATATATGCCAAGGATGACCCGATGGCTATGTTTAATAGAAGAAAAGCAAAGAATGTTAACAAAGTTGTTAAACCAGTACCGAAAACCACAATAACCAAACCTGCGAATACTACAAGATACCAAAACAATGATAGAAATATACAATCCAAAGTTGTGAATTCTAACAGGTACCAAAGTAATGACAAAGAAAAAAATGTACATAACAAACCACAGCAAGAGATAAAATCGAGCCTTAAAAAACGTATCCAAGAAGAACTTGACTATTGATCCTGGATATTTCAAACAATCAGAAAAAGAAAACTATTCACGAAAAAAGACAATGGATTAAAATTAATAATGTACATATTAAATTACTCTACCTTCCTTCTCTTCTTATCGGAACCACTCTCGTTGTCGGACTCGCCACCAAGATCCAAAGGTTCTTCACTGCTATTGTCGTCAGAGTCCTCATCTTCCTCATCTTCAAGGTCCCTTTGAGCCTCCGTGTAATACTTGACACAGTATGGGTATAAATCTTCACTGAATAAAGTAGCTAGCGAGTCACCGTGTGGGAACTCCTTACCAGGTTTACAGCCCGTCCACTTGAACCAACCAAATAACGATTTCATACCTTGACGGTAATTCTTCTTGCCTTCTTTACTACGTTTTTCGGTGATCATAGATGGATTTATACTGTTATAACTCAGAGGCCATTCTACTTCTGTTGGCTCACTAACCAGTTGCTCTTCTTCTAATAGATCATCGTCCTCTTCATCATCGCCTTCTGCATTTTTAGTTAGTTCCTTTTTGATAAGACGGAAAGTCTTTTGTACTGTCTGTGCCTTGAAATCGTCCTTGATCTCACCGAACTCGATGGTTAATCTGAAATCACCAATTGAGTAATCTTTAGGATTTTCTAATACAAGCCAATCAACCCTAACCTTCTTGATCGCATCAATGTATTTGAAATCTGAAGCCCTTACGTAGTCAGCAAAATTTGTATGTTGAGACAAGACAATTTTCCAGAATTCAGGAATCTTGTCAATGATTTTGTCCCTTCTATCAATCATTGGTTGCATCTTTTTCAACCTGTACAATTCGATTTCATCCTCGACTTTGGCAACATCGGCCTCATAATTAGCCAAATCGGAAAAGGCCTTGGATATAACTTCTTTCTCACTCATTTTTAATGGTTTTATATGAATGAACAAAATCAATTGTTATTTTAAACTTCTCAAAGGTGAAAAATAAAAGGTTTGCTCATCGAGTCCAAAATAGATGATTTTTTTTTTTTCAAGAACATTTTTTTTTTTTTAATTTAATTTTTCCACTGCTGATCGCGTCACTGATGATCTAGTTTAGCTTGTTAAAACATTAACACCATACTAGATACATTAATCCATCATTGAGATTATATGTTCTATATAGAGATAAAAAAAAAGTATTATAATTAAATTAGATCATTAGTAACATCGGAAAAGTATTGTTATATATATTATTATAGATTTATTTTGTTTCCTTGGGAACTTCAGTCTTCAAATTGGACCGAAGAATTCTTCGTGTAGTTTCTTTTGTTGCTCCCATTGTTTCTTCAACTTCTTAGTCATACTCTTAGTAACATCGTTACCTTCCTTATCCTTGGTTGGTAAACCTTGTTCATCCCAAGCACTGTACTGTTCAGTCTTAAACATCTCTAATGGGGAAATCTTGGCCTTCTCCTTTCTTTCATTCTCCTTGGCTTCTTTCTGTTTCTGTTGTTCTAGTTTCTTCTTCTTCTTTTCTTCTTCTTTCTGTAGCTTCTCTGCATTGGCCTTAATGACCTCTTCTTTTTCATGCTCACTCAAAAACTTGATTAGTGCATGTTGACCGTTCCTATCATCAAGAGAAATGTTCAAGTTTAGCAAGTCTTGATCTCTGATGTTATCAGTCAATTGTAAGTACTCTTGTGGTTGAACCTTAGCGATAGCCATGGAACGAACTTGATCTCTGAAAGTAGATAGACACTTGACATAAGGCATGGCAATATCTTCAACTGAACCAGAAACGCCGTCGGATCCTTCACCAGATGCGGAAGCATGTCCGACCCAACCTAAACCGTCAGGACGAGCTGGGAAACCAATAATATCCAGAATTTTTGTAACATATTTACAAATACTCACAACTGGCTCGACCTTCATGTTAGCACCACTGGTAGAAATGTATGTGTTAGTGGTGCTGACCAAGTCTGATAGGACCTTTAGAGCTTGACCAGTAGATATGTTGTCACAGAAGGCTAGATGAACCTTGTCCTGGGCTTGCTTGTAATCCTCTAGCAATTGCTTTTCTAGGTTCGTCAATTTCTTAGAAACAGTGATGTTCTCATCAAGCAGGCTCACCTTATAGTCATTGTAATGTGCTCTGACGTTAGAGAAGAAGTTGTTCATTGAGGTTTCATAGGATCTCACTTCATGGATCAGACTCTCCTTGAAATCCAATTGGTTGTTCCAAGGAACGGATGCGAAGGCCAATCTTAATTGACGGGCATTGTATGTCTTTAGGGCTTCTTGAATGGTGATGAAATTCTTCAAAGACTTAGACATCTTTTGACCTTCAATGTGCAAGTGACCGGTATGCAAAAAGTAGTTAATCCATTGCTTATTATCGTATCTTGCCTCAGATTGTGCCAATTCATTATCGTGATGAGGGAAAGCCAAGTCAATACCACCAGAGTGGATATCAATGTTGGAGCCTAGTATATCAGAAGCCATAACTGAACACTCAATGTGCCAGCCTGGTCTACCTTTACCCCAAGGAGAGTCCCAGGCAGGTTCACCTGGCTTACTACCCTTCCATAGAGCAAAGTCATTGGCGGATTTCTTACCACCGTTGTTGAAATTGGACAGAGAACCTTCACCATCGTTAATCAAGTCCAATTGACCTTTGTTCCAAGGTTGACACTTGGCGTAGTCATGTTTTTCGGAGCTGTCAAATCTAACAGTGTCAAAGTATACCGAACCATCAGGGGTCGCGTATGCGTACCCGTTGTTGATAATATCCTCAACAAACTCAACAATCTCTGGAACGTATTCAGACACTCTGGTGGTGATGTCTGGTGGCAGGACATTCAATGCGGCCATATCATCGTTGTATTTCTTTTCCCAGAAGGCTGGCAGTTTCCTGAAGATTTCAGGGTCGTTAATAGTAGAGCCCAACTCTTTGTCCAGCACAGGAACCAATACATCCTTGACAAGGTCAAAGAACTCTTGTCTAGAGACCGCAGAAGAATCACGCAGAGCCTTGATAGCGTTCTGGGTACTGGTCAAATGCATTGGGAACTTCGGGTCCTTGATCTTGGCCTCCTCCACGTTGACTTGGCCCACGGCTTGTTCAAAGCTGGCAATATCCTTGGTTTGAGCACCCAGGGTCTCAGCCATATTCTTCTCGATGTAAGCAAACAGTGCTGCCTGACACTTTGCAACAATTGCGTCACCCTCGTTCAAGGGTTCCTGGGCATCGTTCTCACGCACAAACTCTTGGAACAGATGGTTCTGTCTCGCCCTGATGATAATCTTGTCGTCGATATCCGTGACATTCTGCACAAACTGGACATTGTACCCGAAGTAATTACTCATAACCCTCCTGTTGATGTCAATTGCGACGTAGTTTCTAGCATGGCCCATGTGCGACGCATCGTAAACGGTAGGACCACAGGAATACCAGCTCACAGCCTTGCCACCACTGGCAGGTGTGAAAGCCTCCTTGTTCCTAGTCAACGTATTGTACAACTTCAACACAGGCCCCTTGGCCTCGACCCCTTGAGCAGGGTCCATCCATTTCGGTTGAATCACTTTCGTAGTAGACATCTTCCGTAACACCTTGAGCATACGATACTAAAAAAAAAAGAACTTAACAGAATAAAGAAACTCCCATAGACTCAAACTTGAAATACTGAATAAAACCCAATTCAATAATAGAATATTTCTTATTTCTCGAAAAGAGGGTCCTGTACATGGGAAATTGAAATTTCCCACACACACACACACACACACACACAACATTTCCCACACACAGAGACACCCGCACAAATGTCAAAGAGAGAGACACACAAACACACCGGGCTTTCTTTTTTTTTTTCTGAAAAATTTTTTTCAGTGTTTTTTTTTTTTTT
>JAJLXT010000024.1:0-50397 GCA_030571395.1 Nakaseomyces sp. UFMG-CM-Y6046 | reverse complement strand
CTGTGGTTGTTTCCAACTTTTTCAAAGGTGTTAATGTTCCAGCAGAGACTGAGTTCCAGCTTTACAAGAAGCGGAAGCATGAGGAGTATGTGCTGCATGGTGAGAACGCGAGACTGGAGTACGAGGGTGAGAGTGATCCCCTGGCTGGCGGGGCCAGCCAGTACGTTGTTGGTGTCTATGACAAGGAGAGCAACAGCGTTCAGCTGTACAAAGCACCTGTGGTGGCCTCCAAGATCATTCCCAAGTCTACCAAGAGGCTGAAGGGTCCTGAGATTAAGAGTAAAGGTGATGTCAGGTTCGGGGCTATGCGTAATGCGCTGGGTGAGGCGTTTGGTACCAAGAAGGCGAAGAAGGCCATCGCGGACCTCGAGCGTAACCGTATCGACTCCGACAAGCTTACCGACGTGGCCGTTGACATTGTTGACACTGTTAAGACCGCGTCTCGTGACCTGCCAACCAGGGCTGAGCTGCAGGAGAATGTGTCTGCCAGTAACAGACCCACCCCTGTGGCCAATGTCGATGCTACGGATGTCGAGCAAATTTACCCAGTGGAGAGCATCATTCCAAAGAAGGAGTTGCAGTTTATCCGTGTTGGTCCTATCTTGAAGGAACAGGATAAGGAGGCCAAGCTGGAACTGTTCCCATACACAGGTTCCAAGTATGTCGTCAAGAAGTTGGACATCTTCACACAGGCTTCCCAGATGGAGAAGCTCCAACTGCTATATTACCTGTCACTATTACTAGGTGTATATGAAAACAGAAGAGTCAGCAACAAACAGAAGCTTTTGGAGAGATTGAACTCACCACCAGAGATCCTGGTCGATGGTATACTAGATAGATTCACTGTCCTGAGAGGTGGCCAGTTCGGTAAGTCGAAGAACCGTTCTTACTTCATCGACCCTCAAAATGAAGACAAGCTGCTCTGTTTCATCCTGGCAATCGTCTTCCACCTAGACAACTTCCTGGTGGAAATCTCTCCATTGGCTCAAGAATTGGGTCTAAAACCTTCCAGAATAGTAAACTTGTTCAGAATCCTAGGTGCCGTGGTTAAAGGTGCTACTGTGGCCCAGGCAGAGGCATTCGGAATCCCAAAGAGTGCTGCTGCCACTTACAAGATCGCTTCCCTAAAAGTCCCATTCAAACTACCTGAAATGACTAGAAGGGGCAGAGCTGCCAGACGTTAACTATAGAGAAATCTGGAATCTCAAAATATTGGAACTATATATATCAAATGTTATCCACGAAATTTGTATACTATAAGGCATTATTCTTTGTGTTTTTTTTTTTTCTTCTTCTTCTTCTTCTTTGTTTCTATTTTGGAAATTTGACATTCATCTCTGATTTCCACACTTATCCCTGATTTGTTTCATATCAATATTTATAAATATATATTTGAATCTTTTTAATATTTCGATTCTTTGTACAGTCGACTTCAGATAGCATAAGATCATCTATTGTCATTATCCACAGAGTGGGAAAGTTGTTATATTTGACGGGATTTTAAGAGAAATGCGATGAGCTATTTCAAATTCCATTTGATTTTCATTGTTTACCTTTATAAGGCAATGTTACAATGGATTGCTAATGCGTTTACAATAATAACTCACATAAAACAATGGCCTTACCTTCCATCGGTATAGGCATTGATTTGGGATCAAGTGCGGTACGTGTTGGTTTGTTTGATTACAATACAGATCAACTGATAGACACTATAAGCCATCCAGTTCCCTATAGTAAGTCAGTTGGCGAAGCCTGGGAATATACACAAAACACGACCAATATCATTGATTCCATAGATGAATGCCTGAAACAGTTGAAAATCGAAAATTTCAAGGTTCTGAGTTGTGGTGTTGCAGCTACATGCTCGATGGCTATGTTTCGTTCGAAATCCGATGGTAGCTTAGTACCATATCCAGATAGAGACACTAATGTGGTGTTTTGGATGGATTCAACAGCACATGATGAATCTAAAATATTAAATGAACATATAGACACAGTGATAAAAAATCATTTGGGTGGGGCATTCATTCCAGAAATGGGAATTCCAAAACTACTGAAATTAATGAAATTAGCTGCCCTAGATGACTCTGTTTCAGATAATGAACTTGTAGTTTTCGATTTGCATAAGTTTATTTTATTGGAAGTTTCAACGAAATACAAATGGGGAAACGTACCATTTGGAAATGTTCCTAATGATAATAGTATCGGCATTGACGGTGAACTTGGTGGTTGGAATTCGCAATTCTACGATGATCTTATGTCACTTTTACCTACCCAGTACAGGAAGAAACAGATTCAAGTCAACAGCTTCAATTATCAAAATAATTCAAAAAATAACAATGATATTACACTCATTAGTTCTATTGATAGCTACGCTAGTTGGTACTCCATAATTTCAGAACCTCCGTCTAATGCATTATTTATAGTTGCTGGTACGTCAACTTGTTATATGCATTGTTCACCCAACCACCAGTCTACATTGAAAGGTATTTGGGGGCCATTTACTAATGTGTTGCCTGGTGAATCAAATTATGGATGCTACTCTGGAGGACATTCCTGCACAGGAAAATTACTGGAACACCTCTTTTTGACACACCCTGCCGCCACTGCATTCAAGGAGAAACCTAGCGCTGATATAATACAAATGATCGAAGATAGAATCACTAAGATTGAAGAAAATGAAAAATGTTCCATCCATTTCATTACTAAACATCTCCATTATTACGGGGATTTAGAAGGGAACAGAACACCTTTTGCCAATCCGTCCCTAAGGGGTATATTTATTGGAGAATCAACAGACTACTCTTTTGATAATTTGGTCTACAAATACGTAATCATCTTGGAATTTCTGGCTTTTCAAACAAAATTGATCATTGATACATTTTTATCTAATATAGATGATGCTAACGACTCTAAATTATCGGTTGTAATTGCCGGAAGTCAGGCGAAAAATGAGCGGCTATTGTCGTTGATAAAAATTATCAATAATGACATTAGTCTCAGTAGACCAAAGGGTGATGTAAGTCTTATGGGTGTAATTGGAATGTACCGGATATCCAAGTTATTAAAAGAAGATCACAACTGTCATGTAGAATCTTATCAGACAGAAAGTATCATAGGTCTGGATTGCCACTATAATACACCCACTTTGAAGACTTTACTTTTACAGAAATTTGAGATAAATGTTGATATGGTCAATATTCAAATTAAGTACAGAAATTTAATGGACTCTATAAATGATGGTAATACATAAAAACAGAAATGGATGCTAAATCTACTCGGTAACTTTTGCGATATCAACCCATTCAATTAAGGATTTTAATCTGTCGTCTCTTTTAACTCTGAAAAAATGATCAGTAAACTGAGCAGCATTCATATGATTGAGGAATTTTTCATCATGAGTAATTACGATCAGTTGGAAGTTCTTCTGATGTTTACGGAATTCTATGATATTGTGCAATGACTTTGCTAAACTTTCGATATTTTCTTCATCAAGATTAGTTGTAGGTTCATCTAATGCAATAACACCACAATTTATACCGAATGTTTCTGAAAGCGCCAATCTGATTATTATTGATGCCAACACTTTTTGACCAGCTGAACATCTTCCACGCATATCTAGTTCAGCATCTTGCTTAAACATAACAACTCGATAATTATACGACTTGCCTTTTGTAGTTGTTCCTACCTCATCTGAACAGATTTTTATTGTATCTATGTCAGTTCCTGTATAGGTTCTCTTCCAAAGCTCATCAATGATTCTGTTGATATCCTCCATTTTCAAACTATGATACTTCATAATGGCACTATCCAAAGCTTTCGAATATGTGTCAATATCATCATTTGCAAAGGATCTTGCTTGTAATTCGACCCACTCTTTTTGATATTTATCATCTATGTCTTTGTAATCGGTTCTCAATTGTGTTGTTAATGTGTCAATTTGGTTTTGCAGTTGCTTGATTTCTCCAAGTTTTCCTGCATTCTGGGCACTCAACCTTTCGTACTGGGTTCTCAGTTTTGCTGATTCTTCTTGATACCGATCTCTTTCAGCTTCTGCATTTTGGTCTTTTAATTGGTCTAACTCGCCCGTAATAAGGACCAGCTGCTCTTTCAGTTCAATAAATTCTATATTTTGGACAAGGTTCCTTTTCTCACTGGTCGAGTCGTGAAGTTTCTGTGACTCATTATTATAATTTACCGTTTGAGACTCAATTGTCTCTTTTAAGGTTAGCATCTGTTCATTGGTTGATGTTAGCTCTTGTTCGCATTTTACTAAATTTTCGTTATCAGTGGTTGAAAAGGTTGAAAGTTGACGAAAAATAACATTTATCTGATTATACTGATCCAAAAATTGTTGTAGATCTAGATATTTTCTTTGTTCTTGTTCATCTAAGTCCAAGAAAATTGATTTTCTCTCCTCCTCCTTCTTTTCGACTTCATTCTTTAAATTATTTGTCATTGTCGTGTTCTTTTTGATACTAACATAATTGGATTTTATTTGCTCATCATTCTTTCTTATCAAGTTTTCAAGGTTTTGTTGAAATATAGCCATTTGCTCCAACTCATTAACTTTTCTAGTGGCAGTTCTTATTTTTTCGATGTGTTCATTGTTTGTTAACCTTATTTCTTCCCGATTCTTCTGTAGGGCTTCAATTTCCTTTCTACAATCCCAAATATTTTGCCTCAGTGATTTTTTTTGTTCCTGTAACATTTCGATTGACAATTTGTTTTCATCATCCTGTAATCCTTCTTTCAAACTGTTATTCAAATTTCTCTTGTCCAGCTTTAACTGTTCAATCTCATTAAGCAAGTATTCAAATTTATCCAATTTTGGTTTTATATTTGATTCATAGTAATCACGCTCTTCTTTTAAGACTTTACCTTTTTCATCAATATCGTTTAATTTTTTCGAACAAATCTCAACAGTAACCTTTGATTTCTCAATTTCTTGCGTAACTCTAACTTTATCTTCTACAACTTGATGAAAAGTATAAATATCCTTTTCAAGACCTCTTAATGTATTTAAATATTCCTTTTCTTCTTTGACAATGTTTTTCAGTGATAGTTCAAATTGAGTATCGGTTTTAGCTTTGAGTTCAGCAAGTATTTTACTTCTAAAATCTGATGTTTCAAATTTTCTGGAACATAGATAGCAAGAGTCCTTCTCTTTAGCAACTTCCAGTGCCTTTCTATTAAATTCTAAAGTGGTTTGGTGCATTTTTAAATTTTCGAGAGCATTTTTATACGAGACCTCAGTTTCCATTATAATATCATCATAATCTTCTATGGTACAATCTTCAGGCATTCTCTCGTTGATATTCTTTAAAATTGTTGATTCCGATGTTGATAATTCCAAAAGTTTTTTTGTGTTATTATCGTGTTCGTATTTCCGCTCAGTATACTCTTTGGTAGATTCGTTGTGTTGTTGAATATTTATTGCAATTTGCTTTTGTAGATTAATAAAATGACTTTTGAAATCTAGACATAGATTTTGGTCTGTTAATAAATTCCATTTCTTGAATAGGTTGTTATCAGTTAATTCAGATTTCAAAGTACTACAATTGTCAGATTTCTCATTAATGCTGTTGTCTATGAAATTAATTTTTGTAACTATGTCACTTTGTTTGGCATATTCATTTATGATATCTTCATTTTTTTGCAATCTACTTTCATCTTCAGATAACTGTTTTGTTTTCTGGGTAATAGTGGTGTTCAAATCTGTCAGATTGTTGTTGGCTTCAAAATTTTGGAGATCTTCATTTAACCGGTCCAGAATACCTTTCTCAATTTTCAATACATTTTCGAGTTCCTTAGGTTCGTGATGGAATTTCTTTCTCATTTCTTCATTTTCCTCCTTGATTTTGTCGATATCGTCATTGAGATATTTTAGTCTATCCTGTTCAGATTCCAATTTTATCTGAAGTTCCTGCAATTCACCTTGATATTTATTTTTCTTGTTATTGCTAGATCTTTGGAAATTAGCAAACTCCTCTTCAGACCTCTTTCTTTTTTTATCAATATTTTCCATCATCTTCGCTTCATTGGTTTCTACTTCAATGTCGTATGCTGCTCCAAACTGTGTCGCTAAATCACTGAAGTTTTCTTTGTTCGATTCATATTGGTTCTTTTTGGATTTTAATTCACCTTGTCTTAGCAATAGGTTCTGTGAACGCTGTTGCAGTTCATCTAGTAATTTCTGATTAGTTTTCAAGCTCTCTTGTATCTTTTCGACTTCAGATTCCTTCTTATCTAGGGTTGCCGAGAAATTCTCAAGCAATTGCTGTATTTCTTCTTTTGGAATGGATAAGAGGTCAATTGTGTTTGAAAGACGGTCCAATTGGGTTGATATATTCTTTTTGTTCGTTTCTAAATTATCTATGCGGGAAAGAACCTTTTGGAAATTCTGATTTGATTTAAACAATTTATCCAACTTATCGTTGATATCTTCAAGTTCAGTTTCCACGGAGTTAACTTGGTTGTTGTAGTCTCCAATTTTATCATTCAACTGTTTCATTCTCAATTTAGTGGCTCTTGATCTATCTCTATCAATTTTGAGGTGCTCTACAGACTGTGTCAGCAATTTAATGTTTATAGCCATGTCCTTCTTGATAGTTTTCAAATTATCCAATGCTTTAGTAAACTTCATTGCCTGAAATATTTCATCAAACTTCTTTTTCAGGTTCGATGGTTCACTTAGTGGCCACAAACTGTCCTCCTGGTGACAGAATATCACATATTCAAGGATGGCCTTAGGAACACCCAGGTACAATGGGACTTGCGAATCGAGGTCCGCCGACCTCGTACTCAGAGTAGTCCTCTCATTGTTCCTATTTATGGCCACCAATTGACCCTCCAAGGTCTTAAACGTCGTAGTAGTCCTCTTCGCCAGCAATTGAATGTTACGCGTCACAATCATTGTCAAACCGTTGGTGCTTGTAAACGCCAGTTTCACTTGTGCCCTTACATCCTTCTCACCAGTGATCTTCGGATCATGCACGAAGACACCACCTTTACTGTTTGGCGGGAGATCACCAGTAGTAGCATACTTCAAACACTCAATAATTGTGGTCTTACCAGACCCATTAGTACCCACAATCAACGTAAGCGGTTTCCCAAACTCAATAGTCTCTCTGTCATTAGAATCAAAAGACCTAATACCTTGTATAGACAATTTGTAAATGGCACTCATCTATAAAAAAATGAAAAAAAATACCAAATTTTGATAACAGTAGTTTGTATCTTTATGTGTGTGTGTGTGTGTGTGTGTGTGTGTGTGTTGCAATCTTATACTATCATAGATCTGAAGCACCACCCTCTCTCTCTCCCCCATATTTAAAAGCTCATCGGCATCGCATCGCATTTTGCATTGTGTGCGCGCGCTGTAAAGAAAGAGAGTGCTTTAAATAGGGAAAAAAACAAGATCAGAAAACCCTGCGCGAAGAGGCAGGAAGAAAAATAACGGCTAAGCAACATATATAATACGGAAGATCCAGAGACAGAAACCTATATATATATATACATAAAATACATAGACGTATTCCAATATTAGTCACATTTCCGTTCGTCATTAAGAGCCAAACACATGTACTTCGTGAATATTTACCAAGTGTTTCTACAAATTCACGTATGCCACGTGTAATCCGTATACCAATACAGAAAATTAAAACCCAGGTAACCAGAGTACCACTCCCGTATAGAAGCACAAAATACTCAGGGGCTGGGGTGGGTAAGTTAAAAGGGGCGCACGCGGATCGTGAAAGAAAACGAGAGAAAGAGAGATGGAGAGTGGAAAATCCCAAAAAACAAATTATATTGCTCTACGTATGTTTCTGGGCTTTTTATAACACCGCTACAAGTGCAAAGCAAACAAATGCACAGAAGAAGAAGCACGAATAAGACAAAATTTCTCTCTGTGCGAGTGTCTCTGTGTGTGAATATTTTTGTTTGTTTTGTATCCATCCAAATTTACAAAGCGTTGGAAAAATAACAAAAAAAAAAATTTTTTTCTTCTTCTCGGGTAGAACTTATATAAATACACGATTTCACAACTTTTCAATTTAAAGGGTTTCCTAAATGCTATCACTTTCTTTTTGTAAAAGGGAGGATTAAGAAGTAAGACTTACAGTTTTGGAACTTGAAATAGATATAAGAGAGATATAACAACAAAAACTAATAATAATAGAAAAAAACCCCAATACAAGAAAAGAGATTAGTGTATCTACAAAATAAACAATCTTAATTATATTTTATTGTCATTACTAAAAACAAAAACTATTAAAAATTAGAAAAAAATAAAAAAAAAGAAGTATATTCTTGTATTTAGATCAGAATTTCATTTTTTTTTTTTTTTTTAAAAAGATAAAGAATAATAAAAGATAATCCATTTAAGTGGCACTAAAAAAAACTATAATTAAAACTAAAACTAAAAAAAATGAGTGAGGAATTGTCTAATCACCAGGATTTTGTAGAAACCTTGGACTCATTTAGAGAGCTTAAAACGGGTATTTCGGGCTCGCGTATTAAAAAGCTGACGACGTATGCACTTGAACACGTTGATGCTGAAGATGTACTCATCTCGCAAATTATAAACTACTCCAGGACTTGTGAGGACTCGCACAAGTTGGGTTCTTTGTATATCATAGACTCTATCGGTAGAGCGTACTTAGACGAGGCTAGAACTGGAAACCAAGTAAAAGACGACAACGAGGTGCCTGCTAACTCAGGTACCGCCGCGCACGCCGTGTATTCCCTTGGTCAAGTTATCCGCGAACTGCTGACTGATGCCTTGGAGAAGAGTAACCAGGATCACAGAGACAAGATACGTCTCCTGGTGGATATCTGGGACAGAGCAGCTCTGTTCCAGAAGGAAGACTTGAACTCTGTGAAAGCCAAGTTCTTCTCAGTGGGTAACGACACCCAGTCTTCTGGTAAAGTAAACCAAGGAGGTTTGCCCTCTGACGCATCCGAGAGAGCAGACTATATTTTACAAAATTTGAAACCTGTTCCAGCGGTACCAAACGTTAAGATACCTCAAAACTTGTCGGCCAGCGATGAACTGGCTCAAAAGGCAGCATTGTACGATTTACTGTCGAATATCCAAAGACAATACAACACAGATCCTAATTTACAGATTGATCCACCAGAGAAGTCTGGAAATAACAACAATAATAATAATAGCAATAGCAATAACAATAACAATAACAACAGACAATCTACAGAGTCTCAGAGACCACAACGTCATGTGGTTACTGAGTATGGTAGCAGACGTGACCGTGAACGTGAGCGTGAAAAGGGTGGCAGGAGAAACAGATCACGTTCTCCAAGAAGAGACACCATGAATCACGGACACAATGGTGTTTCTCGCTTCCGAAACACACCTCCTGACAACACTAGCAATTATAATATGGGTAAACCAAACACTAACTTTGGTGTAAATAATCATCACCTATACCCAGATGAAAAGAACGTTCCTGCAAACCCACATTACAGACCAAAAATGGTAAGTTATGATGCCTCCGTTCCACCTGACCACATCAAGGTCTTCAGTCGTACTTTGTTTTTGGGTGGTGTGCCAATGAACATGAAGGAATGGGATATTGCTAACGTTTTAAGACCATATGCCGAAGTTCAAAGCGTCATACTAAATAATGCAAGAAAGCATGCTTTTGTAAAAGTATACTCTAGACAAGAGGCTGAAAATGCCTTGATGAACTTCAACAAGGATGGTTCACTACCTCTGAGAACCAGATGGGGTGTTGGTTTCGGTCCAAGAGATTGTTGTGACTACCAACATGGCTTCAGTATTATTCCTCTACAAAGATTAACAGATGCCGACAAGAAATGGTCTCTGAATGCTCAATGGGGTGGTACTGGCGGTCAACCATTGATTAATGGTGTTACTTTTGAAGAGCCTGACATTATTGTCGGCGAAGGTGTATCATCGAAGGCCATTTCTCAAAAGATGCCAACAGATTCTGGCAGAAACGGCCCAAGATCAAACAAAGCGAAGAACGCCCCACCACAGTTTGGCCCACCACAAGGTGCAGTTATATCACCAAATTCAGGATACGCTAACATGCAATATCCACCTCAACCACAACCTATGGGAAATTATGGTCAACCAATGATGCCACAACAACCTATAGCATCGTACCCACCATCTCAACCTCCAATGGGCATGAATCCTCACCAACCTCAACAGCAACAACCTCAACAGCAGCAGCAGCAGCAACAACAACAACATCAACAACCGTCCTCCAATTTTGATCCAACTGCACAACTAAATTCTTTGATGAATATTTTGAATCAACAACAACAACAACAATAAAAGGATTATTTCAAACTGTAAGGATTATTGGTATTATAGATGAACCGTTGTAATGAGTGTTTTTTTCTTTCCTTTTTTTATACGTAGACTGAGGAGTAGTCTCTCTTCCCTCATCAAATTTTTGTCTCTTTTTAGTATTTACTATTGTAATATTGTTTAATTCTCCGAAAGGAAAGATTAGTGACCACCCGGGGTTGCATCTTTCTTGTTATTGGTTGTACATTAAAAAACGTAGAGCTGTTATTTGTTTTCTTTTTTGAATATTTAATGCCCATATACCTCTTATGTCATCTTTGATTCCTAATCAAATCAAGGCTAATGAAGTATTCCTTATCTATTCTGTTAAAACAAACTAAAGATCCTATTAGTATCAGTAACTGAAGATATGGGGAGATAGTGCCAAATTACATATGCCTATGCTTGATCATAATATACGAATTTCACGAGTTTTCCTCCGTCCTCGAGCAAGACCATGAGAACCTGAGAAATCATTGATGAGTATCGGGACATAGACAGGAGAATGACTTCACGATTCAAAGAAAATATTGAAGGGACTAAAATTCGCAGGTAAAAGCAATTGTTTTTTAGGAACATTAACGATATTAGAAGACTACCATCTTTTCCCTCCACGATTTTACAGCTATGATTGGTGTTAGAGGACTGGCGACTGCAGCTAAGACGGCTGGGAATCCTGCCATTAGGGTGGGAATGGTATTATCTAGAGTGCCAATAGTGAGTCCAGAGCTTACAGAGATGGAGAAAAAATACTATAAATACATGTCTGAGCTGGAACGCAGATTGATGTGGACATTTCCAGCATATTTCTATTTTAAGAAAGGTACTCTATCAGAACACAGGTTTTATGCATCCCAACGGGGCCCAATCAGCAAACAGGAAGGTGTCTGGTTTCCAAAAGGTGTTCCAGATATCAAGCACGGAAGAGAGAGGTCTAGAAAGCAAGAGATTGTTCTTCCTAAATCTAAGAATGGACATCAAGAAGGCGCCAGTGAAGGAGATGACATTTCCAGACCAATTGCACCAAATAGTATATTAACCAAGGCTGATGAAGCAGGAGATTTGGCTAGTCTAGAGAGACAATTGAGAAGAACATTATATTTGCTAGTCAAGGATAAAAAGGGCAGTTGGAAATTCCCAAATTTCGAAGTAGGTGAAGAAAAATCCCTGCATGGTGCTGCAGAGAAAGGTTTAAGAGAAGTTGGAGGTGAAAACATAAATACTTGGACAGTTTCCAAGACACCTGCGGCTGTCCTTAAAAACGGTGAAAAGAACCTAGAATTTCTTATCAAGTCTCATATATTAATGGGTCAGTTTGAAATTCAAGACAAAAGATCAATATCCGAATATGCCTGGTTGACCAAAGACGAAATCAAAGAAAAGGTTGATAAGACATACTTCGCTGATACTGGTTTTTTGCTATCTGATGTTTGAAAATTAGTTTTTGTAATGATAGAAAGTACAATAACCAATCTTCGAGACATGATATCGTGTGAAAGCAGTTCGAAGTGTAGACAACACTGTCTGTAAATATGAAGAGACCAAACGTCATACCTCCTTTAAGAAGCCAATTTGAAGGTTGGGATTATAAGTGCTTTTAATTGTGAATGTTTATATAAATATTTAAATTCGTAATCTGTAAATAATACAATCATCACATCCTTTATACTAACTAACGTCTTTTAGAAATGTTGCCTTGGAAACGTCTATTACGGTTACTGCGATGCAGCCTTGAAGGTGGTTTCTCTGAACCACTTTTCCTTTCTCTTCTTTTGCCACTAATTTTCAAGGAAGTTTTAGGCTCCTTGTGTTTATGACCATCAAAATCCCATATGGATAAAAGATTCATCTTTCCTGATCCAAAATAATGCTTTTGTAATGTATCATTTTTCCCTGACAATAGAAACATAGTCTTGTCGGGGAAAAATCTTATTATTAGTTCTGAGTTGAGATCTTTATTTGTGGATTCATATAGTGTTTTGCCAGTTGTGATATCACAGAAACATGTACGATAATCGTCCATACAAATGCCTAAAATTTTTCCCATATGACACATATCAAGTGATATAATTCCACTATTTAAATTTGAAAGTTCCTTGATGCAAATGAATGTGTTTAGGTTCCAGATATTACATGATCCATCTGCGCCCCCACTTACCAAAAATCTTCCTAGTGGGTCTACTTTCAGGCATGATACAGAAGACCTATGGGCTGGCACTTGCAAAAGTTTCTTTAGTGTGTGAGTAGATCCATCGACAGTGAAAACAAGTAGATTACCTGATTTGGTACCGATAATGACGTTTTCACCTGAGTTATCCCAAGTGACAGAAAATACACTATCATTTCCTATAATTTTAGTTAGATTCACTGTCGATACTAACTTGAATTCGTCCTTCACGCTGTATAGATATAAGGACTCGGATTTCGTAACTGCCAAAACATATTTACCTTGAGGATCGAATAGAGCTTTTATAACCTTTGTTCTGTGACCTACTGTAACATTTCTCACCTTTGAAGCGCTTTTCTTTGCTTCATCATATTCCCAAACGTTTACTTCGTTGGAGTTACTAGCAGTGATTATTTGAGTTATTTCTAGTGGATTCCAAGACACAGAGGTAACTAATTTATCACTACCACATGCATCTTTGACGTGTATCATCTTACCAGGTATAAAAGTAGCCGAGATTGAAGGCCATATAGTTAGGGAGCCATCCATTCTGCTGTATGAAACAGAATGCCCTGCGGGATGGAATTCCATGGCTAATATCTCATTGGGAGTCAATTGGTTTGAGAATCGGGACTGTTTTCGTGTAATAACATGCTTGTAACGTTCGTCTTCTATTGAATCCACATGGTTATCAGCAAAGGCATTTTCCAAGAACCTGACAGCAATCTCGTTCGCTACATCTGTGTTCATAACTGACCTCTTCATCACATCAGGCAGGTCTTTCTTCATCTTGTTAGTAGCCATTTAAGAAGGAATGGCAAGGTATTGGTTGAGTACTGTTTTTTTAAAGAAGTCGCAACACTAAAACTAACTGTAATTTATAATTCACTTTAATTTAATATTATTTTTAAGAAGGCAGTTTTCTTTCAAATTTCATGATTTGGTGAAACCTTAATTTTTTTGAAAGGTTTGCTGATGGGAGGCACCTAACTGAAACTTTTCTCACAAACCTGAACTCACAAAAATTCTTACTCAGAAATTTTATACGTAATATTAACTACAATTCGATGAGGCGAACATATACCGTAGTTACATACACAAAGAAGTAGGACAATAGACACTTCCTCACAAGAAAGTTGAACGCATTTTAGAGCATTGTGTGAGTGATGTCCAGTACCACAGATCACCATGAGGCGATGGACCAATTGATACAACGAAGCGGTGAATTCTCCTCCAGCGATGACACTAGTTCGAGTGACGACTCCTCAAGCGGTGACAATGCAGATGATGTTAATCTTTTTGGTGAGGAGCACCTTCGAGGTGACGGAAACAGAGTTAAGAACCCTATGGGTAAAGAAAATAAAGGTATAAAAAAACGATACCAGAGGGACGAGGACAGCGAAGACGGCGACGATGACGATGACGAGGACTTCTTCTCTTTGTCACAAACAATACAACTCGATGAAGTGAATGATACGGTGAAGTTATATAAGGACACCCAGCAATTATTGAATGAAGTTAACTCCGAGTCACTGGATTTACCCCCGTTGATACTGAAAGGAAGAACTGGAAGAGCAGAGCACGAAGACGAAACCGGGAACGAGTTAAAGAACAATGAGAGTGATGAGTTAGAAGACGCCCAACAGGAGTTTCGCAGCAAATACCCACATCTACACATTCCATACAGTGATGAGCTAGCCGAAGTCACGAACCCGTACATGGACACAGTGTTGTCGATATTAGACGGAACGTTGGCGTCGCAGTACTACAGCAGAGCCAAAAAAATTACCCAAGCATCAACTAAGCCTTTCATCTCGGTAGAAGAGTTCCGGTCTCTCAACTTGCTAGAGTTCACAGCGGGCTATTTTGGTCTTCGAAGGCAGTTAAAACTGGGAACATTGATCTATGAACGTTACAAAGATGTACTGTTGAAGTCTAAGTCACCCAGGCTGAAATGGTGGGGACCCATTGACTTTTCCAACTATGTACTGGCACCAGAGGTCCTGGTATCACTCATTCTGGCCACATGCAGTGGTAAAAGATCACTGAGACTCCACGACCGTGAAGATGTTTATAGCTTATTTGATGAAACTGCACAGTATGGACAAGAGGTGACCGACAAAGAGCCACTTGAATCATGGGAAGTCAAAGCAACAGCCCGTAATGATGAGAAGAAACACAGAAGAAATAAGAAGGATAAAACCAAAAGAATGAAGAAGAAGTAATATATAACGTGAAACATGGTGTGATGTTCGTAACCAGGTATAACTCATCACAACAAACGGTAGGGTGATGTGACAATATATCATGTATGACGAATAATATTGGAGATCACCCCGGCCCTTTTCTTCCAATTTTATATTGGTGGCGTTATTACATTTCGTACAAGAAAGAGAGAAAGAGAGATAGACCGGTTATACCTAAATACATGTGCTTTGCTTTTGCTTTTGTCCGTTGCTTTAAGAGTGAGAGAGTGTCCGTGTGAGATAATGCTGGCCCCGGTAAGTGACCAGCACATCTTGAAAACAAAAAAAAAATTTTTTTCACTCACCCGCACTGAAAAAAAAAAAAATTTTTTTCTTTCTCTCTGTGTGAGTGAAAATTTTCATAGTGAGACCTTTTCTCTCTCTCTGACACACAGAAACTCAAGCGATGGATTGGGGGCACCTGCGATTGATGGGATGCAACGATCGCATGCATTGTAATGGACAGCGTAATACACTTCTTCTTTATTGTAATATATTATAATCCTTTCCTCCGTGTTGTTGCAATTCCTATTTTTTACTAACAACTTTTATTTTTTTTTTCATTATTTTTATATTTTCATTCCATTTCATTTCACTATCTTTTTGGAAGTTGAAATAAAACTCAATAAAAACAATTATACAAAATAATGTCCCAAAAAGCTTGTTACGTTTGTGGTAAGATTGGCCATTTGGCTGACGAGTGTGATTCTGAAAGACTATGTTACAACTGTAACCAACCAGGTCACGTTCAATCTGAATGTACCATGCCAAGAACTGTTGAACACAAGCAATGTTACAACTGTGGTGAGACCGGTCATGTCAAGAGTGAGTGTACTGTTCAACGTTGTTTCAACTGTAACCAGACTGGTCACATCTCCAGAGAGTGTCCTGAGCCAAGAAAGGGTAAGTTCGGTAACCAAGGCGTCTCCTGTTACAAGTGTGGTGGTCCAAACCATGTCGCTAGAGACTGTATGCAAAGCGATACCAAGTGTTACTCCTGTGGTAGATTTGGCCATCTTTCCAGAGACTGTCCAAACGGTCCAAACGAAAAGGTTTGTTACAACTGTAACGAAACTGGTCACATTTCCAGAGACTGTCCAGCTTTGTAAATTGAATGAATCTTTTTTTTAAGTTTTGTTACAATCAAAAATAAACATAATTATAATTTATTAAAAAAAAAAAAAATTCAAAGGACAGAACATGAAATAATATAATGATATCAACAATAATAAAGAACCATATCTCTATCTGTATCAATTATCAATGTACTTATATCTATTCCAAAAAAATAAATTAAACCAAAGAAGAAAAAACAAAAAAAAAAATATAAAGTATACTTAATTTTTTTTTTAATCCTAAAGCTTAACCACATTGGAATGATATTAGTTTTTATTTTTATTTTTTCATTAATTTACCACATATTTCAGTTATAAAGATAACTCAATTCTTTATAACCACTTGGAGAGGTTTCAAACAATACCATGGTTGGCATATTTCATTCATTCTATTAATACTTTATCACTTTGTATTATTTTATATGTATTAATTGTTGTTATTATCATAATGTATTCTATAATGTATTCCATTTTAAGCAAAAATAAACAAAAATAAAAGAAATCCTTTTAATTTTTAAATACTGTCGTTTCTATATAGTTCATTAGCTAGTTTGATACTTTTACTACATTCTTTCACGTTGTGCACCCTTATGATATCAGCACCAAATCCGACACAGGAGCTCGCTAATGAACCTGTTGCAAAATCTCTATTAGCCGCAACGTCTTCCTTAGTTACTGATCCAATAAACTTCTTTCTTGATGGTCCCAATAAGACTGGTAAATTTCTAAAATTCACAACTCCTTCACTGCTAACATAGCTATAGTCCTTCAAAAGAGCAGTTTGCCTAATGAGCTTTAAATTTTGGTTGGCATTTTTAGCGAACCCAATGCCTGGGTCTAAAATGATCTGTGATCTGCGTATCCCCTTTTCAATTGCCAAGAGATAACGATCTGACAGCTCTTTACCAATATTTCTTAGAAGTACAGTACTCTCGGAACTGTTGCGTCTGCCATGAATGAAATGATCGCCTTCAACTTCTGAATATTTAGTCAAAGTTGTCATATTCGATATATCACCCCTAATGTGAGACAATACATACGGTACAGATGGATACTTTGACATTGTCTCAAACATTCCCTCGTCAAAACTGCCTCCAGATATATCATTTATCATATCTGCACCAGCCTTGATAGCTTTTTCTGCAACGTGACCACGGTATGTATCGATGGATACAATGATTTTATCAAGTGGTAACTCAGTGTCCCTTTTTATAGCAGTGATCAGAGGAATAACTCTGGATAACTCTTCTTCCTCTGGAACTTGAATAGAGTTAGGCCTAGTAGAACAACCTCCTATATCAATAATAATTTGATCATGTAATCTGAGAGCATCATTAACCATCTCTTTAACGTGCATTAGTTTCTCATTTGAATCCAAATATTCTTTAGAACCATCGGAAAATGAATCTGGGGTCATGTTTACTATACCCATGACCAGCGTTGGAGATAATGTTTTTTTTCTATGTGTTCCCAATATCTCATCATAAACCTTAGCATTTTTGAATTTCATGAACCTTTCAGACCGAACTTCTGTCGAAGGTAGTGGAACTAATTTCCACAATAAATCCTCTGGATTTTCATTGTCATATAAGTTTTCTAAATGATTGAAGACGGGTTCAGTAGAAATTGGATGGACGAATTCTGGCGAGACTAGTTCACAAATAGGCTCTAATACAAAAGTCCTTTCAAGCATTTTTGCATGTGGGACAATCAAAGTTGCATCGTTAACCAATATATGCTCACCCTCATCGTTTAAATAAAATATTATGTCCAAATCTATTGTCCGTGGACCGTTATCGAAATGCTTCACTCTACCAAGTTTCTGATATTCAATATCTTTACAAAGGTCTAGTAGTTCATGTGGAGTTAGTTGCGTACTAATTTTCACACATCCATTTAAAAAAGGTGATTGGTCCTTGAAGTACATGGGTTCACTTTCGAAATATGATGACACTGAGAGTAATTTAACTCCATCAGATTGTTTCAATAAATCCAAAGCCTTTTGTACATTCTGAACTCTTGGTTCTATATTTGATCCAAAGGCTAAAAACGCTGTATTCCAAGCGCCTTTATTAATTTGAGAACCATTGGAGACAGGTAGATTAAAATTATCAGTGTCTGGGCCGTTCATATGCTGTTGGCCTGAATTTATCTTCACAGAAGTCTTAGTTTCCGATAGTTCACGAGGTGTTCTTACGCAGCTAACACCCACACCCTCTGTGTCTGTGATTGCATTTAGTTTGATGACCTTGACTTTAATTGGTAGATCCATATATTCATGTCCAAAATATGACTCATGGGCAACCACAGCAGCAACGCCTTCAACAAGTGCTTCTACAGTCTTGAAATTAGAGTTTTCCACATAATGGACCACGTTATCAATAACACGATTAATCTGAATGTGTGTATCAGTGTTTCTGGACCAAGGTATATCGATATCCAAATTCACGAATTGCTTTTGCAATCTTTCAAATGTAAATACACCAATGATTGTCAGCATTTTCAGATCATGAATATTAATATAATCGTATGTCTCCTGGAGAGTAGCGGTACGTGATCTATGAATGGTACAAGAGACATTTTCAGAGCGAATATGAGCAGTTGGAACTGTGACATCCAGCTTCAATGACTCAATACCAATCCAGCTGTCCATGGCAAATTGCGCGACCCCACGAGCCATCATACCAATGCTGTTCCATCTTTGCCCAACACCAGACATGTACTTTGTTACATCCCTAGAGATAACAGCGTAATTCAAAGAGTATTGCAAGTCATCAGTTTCTGACGATTTTGAGAAATCAGTACCCATATCCAAGGACACTTTGCACCTCTGTGCAATTGGTTGACCCCACCGATCAGGCCCCAACTTAGCCAGCGCCTCTAACTTAACCACATGGACGTGGTCTTTATTCATTTTCATCTTTGGTATCCCCGTGGATACACTTCTAAATATACGCAACAACTTTAGGGATATAATAATGTACTTCAAAAAAAACAAGCAACAGCCAACAGAAGATATATCAATTCCCCTTTCAAATACAAAAAAAGATATCCAAGATATTACTGTGAAGTAAAAATTGATTATTTATATATAGTAAATAAACAGGTTTAAAATAAATTATAAACACAATACTTACACAGTCATCGAGCTTCATAGCTCATCGCATAAACCCAATTTTTTTTTTTTTCATCCTCTTCCACAAAGTGTGTGAAAAAAAATAATTTTTCATTTTTTTTTTTTTTCATTTTTGTTCGGATCCGTCTTTGGGTTGTGTAGTGGTGAAGAACAAATTTGTATTGTTTATTGATTTACTTATATACAAGTTCTACAGGTGTGACACACATCTCTAGAACTCGGAACTTCTAATATCGGCAATTTCAAGTACTTGTAACACAATTGTTGATGTTCTTTTAAGAGGATAGGGTTTTTGCTTTTTTTTTTGTTTTTTTTTGTTTTTTTTTATTGGGTTTGATTGAAAAGGGAAATAGGTGGAAGTGTAAAAACACAGAAATACATATACATATCGCGCGAGGTCTTTAAGCAAATATGCCCCGTCATCCAGAACCACATCCTAAACAGCAGTTAAGGCTTATATCTGTTGCATTTAAGGAAGCCTCCGTGGACTCGCCGTCGTTTAGGGCTACGGTTAACTTTTTCCACACGAGAATAGATATCTTTGAAGAATGGGTAGACAAAACCATCACGTTTTATGAGCAGAAATACACGCAATCTTACGATGATTTTCATAGGACTCAAAATGCGTTGTTGTCCCAATTATTCCCATCACCATCTATGCTGAGTACCGGCTTGGTCAGCAATCAAGGTTTCACGCCGTCATTGGTAAGCAATTTCACACATGATTTTACGGATTTCTCTGAGCGAATGTTTAAGATATTAAAATGCAATGACTTGCACCGGTCGACGCCACTAATGGAATTAATGACCAACGCTATTGATCCATACAAGACGTGCAGGAAAAACTTTGATTACTTCCAGTCCAAATACGACTCCACATTGTCATCATTTCAAGCGACAAACATACGCGATGTTAACATCGATCCCAACACTACTAAGAGTGACGCTATGCATTTATTTGCGCTTCACAAAAGTTACCTCGAGGCGTCCTTGGAGCTGGTAGAGGCTGTCTACAAGCTACGGTTACAAATAGACAAATTTTTACTAGACACAATGAATAATATTAAATCTGACTCAACGTTTTCGTTTAAGGACGGATCCAAGCCAGCTGATTTATTGCCATCTACCAATGAATACATGATGGACTATACAATGTGGGTACAGAACGCAATTGACGGTGCTAGAGCACTTGAGGGTGACATCGAAAATGCCAAAAAACAAGCATTTGACTATACTATCAGTCATATTACACCATCAGATGATATGAGAGATTATGATGTACAGCATATTTCACCAAATTCACTTTTATCAAATGTGAATTTTCACACAAATAAAACACCGGAAATATCTGGTTGGCTATACATGAAAACATATGTTGGAACACCAAGCAGGGAAATATGGGTCAATAGATGGTGTTTTTTACAAAATGGTATTTTTGGCACTTTGTTATTAGCTCCTTCTAAAACATATGTGGAAGAAACAGACAAATTTGGTGTGTTTCTCACTTCAGTTAGATATAAACCAGAAGAAAGTAGAAAATTTTGTTTTGAAGTTAGAATATTCAATGGTAGGAACTCTGATAGCCATGATCCAAACAAAAATGTCACCTTGGTTTTCCAAGCAAATTGCTTAAATGATCTGAAGGGATGGCTAAGCGCTTTTGAATCTTCCAAAAAAACAATATCAGGTTATGAACGGAACAGCCTCGCTTATGACATTGCATTTAGGAGATTCTCGCCTAAATATATTGAATTTGCATCAAGTACTACAACAAAGATCGATCAGCAAATTACAACTTTCGATGAAAACACAGAGTCTTTATTTCAAATTTATCAGTGCTCCTTCTCAGAGTATGAAGTTTTGACCATTGCCGATGATAAAATATATAAATTTCAAACAGTGATGACTCCAATGGCAACAAAGATGACTAACTTAGCATTTCTAGCTAGTCATACAGCATATGGTACATATTCAATGAATGCAGTGGTGGCAAATATCTGGGGTACAACAAACTGGAGTGATTATTCACTTATTTTATCCCCCGTTCCTTCAAACAACACTGACAAACCTTGCAAAGTTTCCTCAAGATGTGTTGTTGCTCATGACAAGATTATATACCCCCAGTTTTATCCACCTGCATTAAAGTTTTATGACCTCCAATTCAAAAATCTGTTTTTGTCAATTGACCAGCGGTTGACAAAGATAGACGAAGAATTTTTGCTTTTTAAATTCGATTCATTTTGGTGTCCTAACAAGAAACAAAAATTCTCCTCGGTATGTTACGTTACTCAAAACAATTTATATTCTTACATTAACTCTATTGGCTTTGTTTGCTTAACCAGAGTAAGATTGGAGGATCTTGTCTCAATAGAAAAGGATAAAACTTCTAGAACCTTGGTTAGAGTACACAACATAAGTGGACTACAACTGAGAGTGCATGTTCTTTTTACCGATCCGGAAGCAGTTGCATCGAAACTTCAATACTTGTTAGAACAGAAAGCTGCAAGCTCTAAAACAGATTTACCTGAAATTTTTGCTAAATTTGCAGAAATTGATAGAGAAATTGAGATTAAAACTCAGAAGCAAAAAGAGGCACTAGAAAAAGCAGAAGATTCTATTTACGATGTCAAAGGAAACGGCATTGATGCCAAAGTTGGTACTCTTGAAGCAACTTTCTGGAACATGACAAAATCAAATTATGAATTATTAACCAGACGGAAAAAACTGGAAAAATCGTCAACAACCTTCTATAGACATCATTATGATATACCCTGCAAGGGTTTAATGCATATACTTTTTGGGGATGAATCCCAAACGTTTCCCAGAAGTTTATTTTTAGCAAAGACGAATGGTACCCGTAATGTTAATTGGTATTGGAAAAAGAAGAAAACAGATGATGATGGTAATGTGATTCTTACAAGAAATATTAGTTTTGACTTAGAAATTACAGATAATTTTTTAACTACAGGTAGATACTATGAAGAGTATGGCCATGAAATAGTTATTCAGCAAACTATCACAAAGGCAATTGAAAATAAATATTATGAAGTGGATCAAAGCCCAATTTTACTCAAACTTCCACTTGCCAGAATTGCAAAAGTATCTACAAAATACATTATCAGTGAAGACTATGATCCCGAAAAACACATTGAAAGCAAATTGAAAATGCCATACAGTGGTTCCTCTTTACATGTGCTATATAATGTCGACTTTTTGGATCCGAAAACTGGCGATAGTGTGACAAATTTACATTTCCTTGAAAGGGTCTATAAAGACTGGGTAATGCACTTCTCTGGATCAGAATTTCTGTTAATCAGAAAATCAGTGAGATACTATTTGGAGAAGATGGGTAGACATGGTAAAGTTATCAAAGCAATGAGACTTTGCGGGCTCATTGGTATTTCTGAAGAACCTCCTATGGATGACGAAAAAGCTGTCAAAGGAGAAGGAGGTGTCAGTCCTCGTCGAACAAAGTCACCTTTGTCAGAAGAGATTGATGTCACTACTAAATTACTAGATTCAGAAACGAATTTGGTTACAAAAGAATATGATGTCCGGTACACCACCAGCATCATAACCAAGGTTCTTCTAAAAAGGTTTGTTTACAGGATAGCTAATGTGTTTGTTTTCCTATTCAGAGTGTTAATCTCAGCTTTCTTGAAATCGAGCTCTATAATCAGAAGTTTAAACCGGGCATTGTTGATGCTATTATTCATGTCTGTTATATTCAACGTATTCTTATCAGGACGAAGTACACTAAACTATTGGTCTGTGAAAAACGCAGAAAAGAAATTCAGGAACTTTTTACACGATTCAGGTAAGTTCTCAATGCAGAGATCCATAAAAATTGACGAGTTGGACCTGCTGACTGAATATCTGGCAGTAGATCAAAATAATTTAGCATACAACAAATTCCACGAACAGCTCGAACAAAAAGATGGAAGTTATAGGTACAAGGAAACCAGGAAAGAGGTTGCAGTCAAGCGTAATGAATTACTTGTCGAACTCCGGATTCTCCAAAATATGGAAAGAGAACTGGTCCAAGGTGACTATAAGAAATTCCTGATTGAAGAAGTGGACAGATGCATCGTTGCAAAAAGGGAAGTTCCCGAAATATACAACGATGACCCAACAATCCAAGAATACTGCACAAGCTGTGAAAATGAACTAACCAGATTATCAAGACTACTTTTATAATGATGTATATAACTAATACCCTAACAAATATTCACGATGAAAATGACCTAATTATTTCCTGATATCATAAACAACGATGGTATATTCTCTTTTCGTTCCTCCGAAAAATTTGAAAAAATTTTAAAAACAATTTCTGGGACTATAAATAGAGCCTGTTTTCTAATATTGTGTAAGCTTGTTCACGCTGATGCTTTTGAATAGTTGTAGGATTCAAATAAAAGTACATCAAATAGAAACCATTGGTGAATCAAGAATAAATAATGGGATTGACTTTACGACATTTAAAATTCTTCAGAGTAAGGATACTCTGTTAACTGTCATAAGGTGTCCCATTTTTTTTATTTTTTTTTTTTTCATTGCAATTTCTCTATCTTATTTTAAAACAATTAATAAAGGAAAGAAGATAATTCTTTTTTGAAAAATGTGTTTATGATGACAACCATTATCTCAGCTCACTCAGATCTCAAATGATCGAAAACGATTTTCCTATCCAACATTCATCAATTTAACTGACTTTCAACACATTTTTCATAAATTATTTTATTTTGTATTTCCTTTATTGTAACAAATAGGTACTGTAAAACTATATATCATAATGGTAAGTATTTTATTAGATGAAGAAGCATCGTAGTGATTGTTGATATGGCCATATCTCTGAAATCCAACTGGGTTCTCTGCTCAAAGTAGGATTTTTATTTTGGTTTTGCTTTCTGTCAGTAATTTTTTTTTTTAAAAACAAGGGTCCTTTTAAAACGAAACAGGCAAACTTGGTTATGAAAAGTTATACTTCAAAGGCCAAATTCAATTTGAACTGATACAAAGACAAGCACTCCTACAAGACATTAAGTGTCACATCGTATTGTTCTAAAATAAGATGGAACAACCGTTGAGTAAAGAGGACGTGATCCTGTCATTAGTTAATGATCCGGCTTTTACTAAAGAGCAGAATGAGGCTGCCACATTAGATGAGGGTACCCTAATGGCGAAAGACGCTCAATTATCTGAGGAATTGCATGATTTAATAGAATTGAAAACTGTTTCCTCGTTAATCAAGGAATCTCAAGTTAACTTTGAACTGTATGAGTTGGAAAATTGTTATTATTCTTTACTAAACCTCAACAAAAAACTTAAGAGCAATAATTCATTTTTGAAGCAGTCTGTCCATTTCCAAAGATCTGTGGCGGTCTTTGTTGATAATCTACATGCCAAATTAATATCTTCCATATTTGAGATTATGCAAAACGAGTTCTGGCATGTATCTGTCAATTCTGTTGAATTTACTGAAGCTATCGAGTTCGGACCAGAGAAGGTACCTTTCAAGTACGATGATTTCATGTCTTTTTTAAAGAAAACCTTATTTCCGGATAATTCAGTCGACAATGCCCACTGGTTGATCGCTGATATAATACATACAGATACGCAAGTGGATCTCAGAAATAAATTGAACTTGATATTCAGCAATTATATTGAACAAGACAAAGTGGTGCAGTTGATTAAATCTACTCTATTTTCTAGTGAACATCAATTTCAATGGAATGAAGATACCAAGAATAAATTAAGTGTGTCTAATTCTAACCCTATAACAATTGAAAATAAATTACAAAGTTTCAAAAACTTGTTGGGGTTTTTAGAATACGGCATATCAAATATTGACCGTCTAACTTTATTAAACAAAATAGGTAAAATAATGGAAACTGAGTTTCTGAGATTTGTAAAGTCGCATGCAACTGAAATTCTAGATGAGAAAAATAAATCCACTAAAGACCAGATTATAAAGGTCAATAGTCAATTAAAAAACATTTCCGAAAATGGTAATTGTGATTGGCATTATCAAGAGGAAGAAATTGAAAAACTACTAAATGATAAACAACTTTTTCAAAATCTTTTGTTAGATAAAATCTTCGAAAATGGTACTAATCAAACAAGAGAATTTTTGCTGCAAAAAGGTTGGGAAGCCAAATCCAGTATTGAAATTGATAATAATGAATATAATCCAGCAGTACAAAATGCTTCTACTCAACAAGAAAGAATCATAAACGCGGAAAGCAACGATCAATGGGATTGGAATGAGGATGAGGAAATTGATGAAAGTAGGAATAGTGAAGAATTTCCGGTGAAAATTGATGATGAAGACACTGAAGATGGTTGGGGTGATGAAATCGATCTTGAGCTAGAAGAAGATGAAGTAAACAAGGCTGATAATAAACAAAAACCAACACAACCCAAACAAGAAGAACACCCTGCTGAAGAAGAAGCAGATGGTTGGGATGATGAGTGGAATATCGACGACGATTTAGACGAACCAAGAACCCAAGAGAAATCTAGACCCGAACTTGGAAATAGAGCTACAAGTGATATTGTTCAAGTAACTAAATTGCCAAATAAATGTTTTGAAATAGTCGATAAAATACGAGCTGAGGTCGAAAAAATTGACCACTCTTTATTAGACTCCGAATATTTTAGATATAAATTCAATGTTTACCAAACGTTTCTATTTGCAACCTGTCTTCCCCATTATCGTGAGGAATGGTGGCAATTTTACAATGACATGAGATATATTGCTACAAAAGATCAAAGTCTAGTGAGAATCCAAGAGTTAGTTTATAATTATATGGAAACCAACTTACAAAACTCTAAAAAGATTGCAAAGAAAACTTTGATAGCCCAATTAGATGAGTTTAGAAGGAATGAAAAGAACCCAAACTGGTCAGAGACTATTGATAAACTACTCCCATTTTTACAAGAAGAACTAAGCAATGTCACAAAACACATCAATGGTCAAGAAGGTGTCAAATATATTATCAGACTCTTTCAATTTATTTTTGAAGAACTCATTATCCAAAACATATTGCAATGGGAAATAATATCAGAGAAAAACTCTGAGGATATAGCGGAACTGGTAACTTTACTACTCTCCAACACAGAGAATGAACGTCTGAAGAATGTGCCACGCTACAAAGAACTCTACGAAAGAGTGGCGGTTATTGCTAAGCTCCTTCCTTTGCATCTGAAAGAAATTATGGAAATGTTTTACAATGGTGACTTCTATTTGTTTACCACAGAGGAAATAATTACCTGGATTAAACTTTTGTTTGCTGATACTCCTCTAAGGAGAGATGCCATTGAAGACATTTATGAAATTAGAAAAACTGCTCTAGAGGATTAAACTGTTTGCATTGTTTTGAACAAGTTATCTAGATGATATATAAACAAGCAATATTTTATCACATATAATATCATATAAAACGAAAAAATAGGGTGCGCTCCATATCTTTCACCATAGATTCCAAAGTTGATATTTGAATCATCTTTTTAATAACCAGAATAAGTATTAACAAGCTTCAGTTGTTGCTTTACCAGCTAAGAACAAACAAGAAAAAAAACATCATAAATTAACACATATTACAATTAAATTGCAATTATGTCAGAAACAAACCATTACCAATTTAACGTCGTTATGACATGCTCAGGATGTTCAAATGCTATTAATAGGGTGCTAACGAGATTAGAACCGGACGTTTCAAAAGTAGATATTTCGGTGGAACAACAAACTGTTGATGTATATTCCACTCTTCCCTATGAAACTATATTAACAAAAATCGAAAAAACTGGTAAAGAAGTGAAGTCTGGGACTACCTTGTGAAACACTATGCAATTCTCTAGACAAAAGGAACAAAAATCGTTGATCTTCATTCAATCATCAATTCACTTATAACTAGCTTCCTGCACAAAAAAATTGTTATTTCCTTTAAAAATCAACAACAAAAGTATGATAAATATTATAAGTCAATACATTCCCTCTATTATTCTTTATTCATAATATAGCAATATAAATTGGAATTTATATCAATTAATCAGTGTCCTCTGCAGCAGTTTCTGTGGATTATTAAGCATCTTTTTTTCCAAAAAAAAAAAAAATAAAAATTAATGTTTAAAGTAATATCCGATGAGCTTACAAATGACGATGGCCTATATAGCGGATCACAGCTAATTAACGTTGATTATTGGCCAAAAAGATTCAAATCAGGGCAAACATAGTGTTTTAGATCAAATAACTTAGGAAATGGACGTTGATGAGCTGTTATTTCTCGAAGAACAATTCTATGAGGAAGGTTACCAGGAGGGTAGAAATGAGAATCTGAAGAACAATCTTCTCGAAGGTAAAGAGTTTGGATTACAAGTCGGTTTTCAAAGGTTTGTTTTACTGGGTCAAATGTTAGGTCTATGCGATGTTCTAGAGTCACTTGAGTTGAAAAATAAATCTTTTACCAAAAATGTTGCCACTATTCGGGAGCTGATTGGCACAATTCAATTTAATAATGAGGAAGAAAATGTAGAAGGACTTGAAAAGACACTGGTAAAACTCAAAAACAAATACAGGTTGATTCTGTTGGCTTTACAAAGGGAATACAAGAATGCTGAAAGGAAACCGTTAAATTTTGATATGTTTGAGGATTTAGCAAGAGCTATAGCTGGCGAAATGAAAGGTTACGTCGAGGATGAAGATGTCACTGAGCAGAAAACGACCCAAGACCAAGCTCAGGCTTGGTAAAATAACTCATTATGATTTATACGGATATACACTCATTGAAGGTACTGCTCGTGCAACACAGACAGCCGGAATACGTTGTTTGTTTTGAACAAACGTCGTCAATACAATGATAGGTAACAGAAAAGGGTTTTTAACACCGTACCGAAACTTGATTTTTTCCCGATTACAGATCTGTCTAGGAACCACTGATATTTTATTGTGCATATGGTCTCAAAGAAGGCATTAAATCGTCTAATAATATTTATATAATGTTACAACTTATATGAAGTTACATTCAAGTATACACATAGCGTCCTTAAATATAGAATTTTCTAAATGAAACTTGCAAACAATTATCTCATTCATGAATGTCACTGAAGTAGTCTGCGATATTGAAATTAACTGAATCAGCAATTTCAAGAATGATTTCCCAAGGAACATTTACTCTCCATTTTATTTTGTGCGACAGCATATCCAAATTCTTAGCAGTGGTACATGCAATTAATTTCAATGAGAATAACTCAGATAAATTTTGAAAAACTTCAACATTGGAACGAATGAACTCTTCTGATTTTAAGGATGCAAGTGAACCTTTTGGTACATCTGACTCAACTGGATATATAGATTGAAAAATAGCCAACAGTCTTTCAATGTAAAAGAAGGCAGGTTGTAAATACCTTGGATTTTGTTCCTTCTTTTTCCTTCTAGTACTAGCTATTTTAGTGGTTCTTTTAGAGAAGATACTGATATCATACTTCGTTTCAATATAGGAACAGAAATAGGCAGCAATCAACAAATATTTCGAAATCTTCGATAATTCATAGGTTTGTTCAAGATCATTATTTTCTTCATCTTCTATCATCTCTTCATTTTCGAGGAGACCGTCACCTGTTGTTACGAACACTTTTACAGTTGCTCTATATAGCGCCAGTGGATCATAGATACTCACAGAGTTGATACTTTTCACATACTGCGGCCACTTAAAGTCAATCAAATCATTTAACGCAAATATATCATTTCCTGTGTAAGATTGGAAGGATTGTACAATTAGTTGAATAAAATTAATCGCGAGTTTCTCCAATAAATCCACGTCTATTTGGACATTCTCAATATCTTCCAATTGCTTTTGCATAAAATTACTGTTAATTAATTCTTGTGCTCTTGTGACAATAAGTATTTCTATTATTTGCTCAATTGTGTATCTGGGAAATATTATTAACGGAAGTGAATTGGTGCTGTATCTATGAACAAAACTAATATCCCGTACAGTGAATACGGATTTTAGTACTATTTTGGAGTTCTTCGGAAGTAATTCATGTAACTTAAAAACTTTGTAAATTAACTGAGAGTCTATATCCTTCAAACTGTCAAATCCATCATACACTATATACAGTGGAACTCTTTCTGGCAGTGAATCATAATGTGCAAATAAATTAGTTAAAAATCTAATCGAAATGGATGGCTCTTCAACAACCATGGGATCATATTCCTTGTATTGTAAACCAGGGAATTTATTCATCAAAATATGCTGGGTTGATCTAGCAATGGCTTGAAACAGAGGCTTCCATGAAACAACTTCAATCGGTTGCAGCCAAGCATAAACAATATCTTGCTTTGATTCTAAAAATTTTCGTAGAGTAAATGTCTTACCTGTACCACTATACCCTTGTATCATAATATTTGATGGCGTTAAATCAGGGTCCCGATTTATGAAATGTCCCAGTGTACTCCATTGGTATTCTCTAAAAAGTACTGGAATTTCTGTATCCTCTACCATGTAAAATTTCTTTTCCTTTTAAAATTAGGACCCAATGGTTAATAAACACCGTATTTATGTTTTATAACAATTGAGAAAGCAATAAACTATTCCGTGTTTATTTAACACCTGTATTAGTATAATATCAGAAATCAATTTGCAATTGAATTATTGAATTTTTTAGAATTTTTGTTCTTTATTTTTTGCATCTTTTTCATTGACCTCATCGCCTTACGAAAAAAACAGCAACAAACTAAACAAACTAAAACTGTATTAACTGTAGAAAAGACAACTTTTCAATATTGCATTGGCCAGTTGCTCCAAACCATTTATTGCCTTAAATTAATAATAACTGTAAACGTAGTTATTTACTATATTTAAAGTTAGATGCTAAGAATATTTAATTCTCCTTTTTCAAAACAAAGAAGTTAATGCATTTTTGACCAATTCAAATTCATAGAATTCGGCCAATTGTCTATACGTTTTTGTCGTATCCATTAATTTCTCAGATGAGACAGCACATATCCAGTTACCTGAACAATTACAATTTGCACTCATGTAATCTTTCTTTATAGAATGGCACTTTTCACATCTTAAATCTTGATTAATGAAGTCATGCAGCTCAACAGTAAGCTTCTGAATTAAATGTTCTTGTAGTAGTAAATTATTCAGAGGTTTATCACATTTCGGACATAAAAAAGTATTATTTTGCCCATCTCTACAGAAATCAATATCTGAAACGTATGAACAATACTCACATAAAATACCATTCACAATTAAAGAGTTTGCTGGATTTTTAAACTCAGCGTCCTTTGCAAACTCACGGATTTCCAATATTTTCAACACTTCCTTTCTTAGTGATCTGACCTCCAAGGTAGTGTCTTTGCACAACAGCAACACTTGGAATATTGATTTTACCAATTCTAACAGTGGATCACCTAAGTTCAGATGCGATCCTGGAAGAATTGGAAACTTATATTCCTCAGCATAATGGGGATCAAGAATAAACTCTTGCTGATTACGGAATAACTTGTTTATCCTTTTTATTAGCGGTTTCGAGAATTCGCTCGAAAAGTGAGCTAAAGGCGAATCTTGTTCAGCATTATTCTCTTTTGTTGTGGTACCCGTTATAAGTTGTGTTGCTCTCTGTGTCCCCAAACTCTCTTCAAGATAACTTCTTTTAGCTTTCACCATACTGTCTAATATAATCATTACCCAGTCTTCAAATTCAGATTGGTAAATAGTTGGCAAGAAGTCTTTAATCTGCCACTGAGAATATGCAACATATTCCTGTTCTTCCTTTTCTTCAATTTGATTGCAAGATAAACCACTGAAGTTAAACCTATCCATCCAAATAAGTAGATCCCAATACCTTTCAATACTCAAATCCAAGTATGTAAACATTGGGTTGGATCTAATCGATTTGATAATATAATGACTATAAGCATAACATGTTTCAGGTGAGAACTTCGTAGTTTCAACCAGAAGCTTATTCCGGTCCGCGTAAACAATAACAGATCCAAGTTCATTAAACTCATTCATCAACTGATATAAGGATTTCTTAGTCAAATTATGAATATGATATCTCAATGAAGCATCAAATAGCTTCGAGTCGGGACTATAAACCCAGCTTACTAATGAGTTTACCAGTAGATCAGCAGTAACATTATTTTGTAAAGCTTTGTCCCACCATTCTTTCAGCATTGTTCTTAGTACTGAGAGTGCATCAGAGGAGAAGGAATCCTTGACAAAAGCAGATTTAGATAACTTACCATTATCCTCACTGTTGTTGGTATCAGCCAAATCACTTCCCTCTGCTTCATTAATCAATGCGGAACATAATATAGTGTTAACAACCAAGTTTTCTATAGATACATCTAAGACAACATTTTCGTATACATCTGGTGTATTAACAACAGGGAAATCCAAATCATTCAAAATCCAAGAACTATTGAGATCAAAATCTCTCTCTACACCACCATGATCCGATAATGGAGATTTGTCATTCCACCAAAGAACAATATTATCTGTTTTCAGCCTTCTTGCATATATGATATCTAGAGCAAAATCAATCTTCTCAATATTAATGTTACCAATTGGAATGTTGCAGTTCTGTGACAAAGTAACAATATGTGATACCCAATAACCGATAGATAGGAAGTATGAACACATCCTATTCATTAACAATTGTTGCCAGTTTAATTGAGGTAATCTTAACTCATTGATTGATAAATCAATAACTGGAATTTGATTAGAAAATTTAATCTTATTTTTAATGGTCGAAGGATAAGGACTTTGTAATAGCAACATAAACTGCTGACCCTTGTCTTCTTTTATTTTGGAAAATTCCTGATTGATTGCTCTAAACTGTTTTGTATCATCAATAAAATGTGAGCATTTAAGAGCAGTACCTTGGGAAAGGTTAAAATATTTACTAAATTGCAAAACTCTCTCACTCTTTTTCCCATATTGTTCATTAAAAATATGTAGGAGATTCATTTCAGAAATTTCCTGAGCACTTGCTGAAGGTTTCTTCACAAATACATTGATTGTATTCGACCAGCTTGTGACAAGGGCAAAAATTTCATATTCAACATTGGTTGATATATGTAGCAAGTAACAAACATTCATATCAAAGTGTGACATATATCTATCATTAGATGTACTTGACAGGTCTCGCAAAGAAAAACCTTCTTGTAGACCTTTACCGAGACTACCAATTTTATTTGATTTAAACGATATTGTCGTTCCCAGTTCCATCAAAGCCCTCTGAGAAGGTGAGATGTTCCCTTCATATATCCCTAAAACATTTTCGTCATTCAATACACTCCCACTGTCTTCAAGCTCCTCAATATACGATTGCTCTGGTAATTGCAATTTGAACAGTTGACTAGCGTGTTCATTGCTAATTCTACTATCATTAGGTAAGACAGCATTTGAATTTTCGACCTGACAATTTTTAATTTTTCGTAAAGGAACAGAATCTGTCTTAAAATTGATGTAAACGGTTCTAGGGACATAGAATTTTAGAACTTGTATTTTTCCGTTAATTACCACAAATGCATCAACAGCACCTGCCTCATAACTGTCTCTATATTGTAAAACTTCCCAGGTATTATTAGCAAACGTTTCTGCTTGCTTTCGAATCATACTCCCCAGAACAGAGCGATTATTGGACGAACTGCTTTTACCAAAGAGTTGTGTTCTTCTATTCCTATCCCTTCTTTGAATCTTCCATTTAATTTTCTGATATTCTAACCAATTTCCATAATCATCCTCCATCGATGGCATTGTTGATGGCAAAACCAGTGATTCCTCTCCATCTTCTCTCGAGTATCTATTTCTTTTGTTTTTTGCTTTTCTAGATGTCACTTTGGCCATCTTAATCTTCTTTAAATCTTCATCCTGTTGTTCAAATAAATCTTCAATGTCTTTTATTTTCGGACGTTCTGACCTGGTTTCTGATTTATTAAAAAACTTCTCCAAACTAGTTTGCTTGAATTTATCTTCTTTAATAGAAATCCTTTTTTTTAACCAATCTGGATGTTCTACTCTAGGAACTGGATTGGAAACGTTTTGTAATGCTGCAGGAATTGTAATAAGTTTTTGAATAACAGAAGCCAGTCTTTCTCTATAGTAACCCCAATCTAAAATGGTCCTGATGTCAAAATTATCTAGTGTATGATCCATAGTCCATCTTCTTAAGAAAGACCTTTTGATATTGATATCAGCAGAAAATATTGCAACTGGGATAGCTCTTTCCGTCACTGGTGCATTATGAGGTTTTGAACTGATAATATATTTACATTGTAAACCTTTGTCCTTTACCATATCTTCACCTAAAAATTCTCCGAGTCTTTTGGCAGTGGTAATGGAAGTAGATTTCTGACCTTCATATTCCTTTAAAGCTTTGGACATACTACGGTTTTCACAAATTAGCTCAACTAAATCTTCATCTTCTAACATAGAACCTTTGTTGTCTAAAATATCTAACCATCTATTAGATACTGCAGCAACTGCACCATAACAGCTTTCTAGTGTATCACCATCCAAAAACACTTTGAAAATATCGCTTTGAAAGTTCTTGATCAATTGTAGTTCACCTCTTCTTTTCAGCTCAAAACCTTTTAATTCAGCTAAGGAACCATCATCGTTAAAAACGGCATATCTCTTTTTGATACCTTTACCTTCCTCTTTCGATGTTGGTAAGATCATGGCCTTATAAGGACCATCCACTTCAAAGAAAATTGTGTTTTCACTATGCGTTTCATATTTGTGTTTCACAGGATCAGTTAATTCTTGATATTGGTGATTAGTAAATTGTTGATGAACTTTATAGTTCAACATTGTACATGGGTAAGAAACAAATAATTTTTTCCCATTTTGAAGTTTCAAGAAAAAATTTTCAGGGAAGGATTTAGGTAAAATACACCAAATACCATCTGTATCCAATTCCAAAGGTCTACCAACCCTTTCAACCAAAGCTCTAGCCATCTGAATAATGGTGGCACCAGTTAAACAGGTGATACCTGCCATTTCCATCGAATACCAACGAGACCCTTTACGCATAACATAACCATAAAACGAGTTCAAAATAACTTTATGCGCCAATTGTAAAGAATCATATAAAACAATCATTTTTTTAGCCTCATCTTGTGCATGTTTATCTGATTTATCAATACTAGACATCTTTCCCTTCCATGTCTTCGCTAGTCCTTTGAACTCATATCTTCTGTCACGGAAAGATTTCACTGTATCAACATAAAAAGGATTTTCTCTTTGACACACGATAGCTTCTCTCTCAACCACCTCTGAAACTTTCACTCTGTGATAATTTTTTCTAGAATATTCAGTTAAACGCTTTTTGATATGTGTAACTTGGTCAGTATAACTTAATTCATCGAACGTCAGATACGGCTTCTTCGAGAATTTATTTTTGTTTGGAAATGTTTCATTCTGTAAAGCTCTCTTTATCATATTATATTCGTCCGCTTTTGCAGGATAAAATTCACCTCTCCATGCCCATTTCAATCTCCTTGCACAAGTTTTGCCTGGTCTGTTAAAATCACAACTTGCACAATCACGTTCCGTTTTGATACTATCAGGTTGCAATCTATTAGTGGTCATAATATTAGGATACATGGATGCAACATCCACGTGATAAATCAGTGGAACTTCGTTTCTCTTGTTATTTAATTTTAACTCCTGGAGTTGTTTTGTGATTTCCTCTTTAATTTCATCAAAATTTGTGACATCATCTATTTTTGCTTTACTTTCCACTTCTACTGCAAATTTTAATGCATGTGGCAGATCTTCTATTAATTCATCAATAGCTGTAGGATCAATTTTGAATTCATTTTCTAGATCACTTCTGAACACACCTGCCTCTAATGATTCAACATGACCACCAACGTAAGTTTCGGATTCTAAAAGGTGACCGTCATAAAATCTTTCTAAAGGATCTGTGTGTTTATTAGGTAATAGAATGTTACCCTTGTAAGCTTGGACCATTAATAACATTTCACATAAAGTACCTGTACCTTTTCTTAAAACTTCATCTGGATTTAAAGGAATGATAGTACAAAGGGAAAAAATGAAGGGATGCACATATTTCATATACAAATAATAAGTTGCAACTGCATCAGAAACCGAATACTCTGATAATTGTTGAGGCTTTTCGTAAGCGTAAGGTGTCATTAATTCTGGATCTAATTCGATGGGATTATAGCCTAATTTGGCTTGTGTTACGGCCTTTAAACCTTGTGAACCTTGAGGTAAATAGGAATCACGTTTAACCCATCTAAAACAGTCCATATGAACACAATACGATGATTTATATTCACCTTCAGAGTCGGGTGCAAAACCAATTTCTTCAAACATATCTAACCCTCTGATATTTGCTCTTTTTTCTATAAATGGCCAATCAAAGAAGTCACCGTTAAATGTGGAAATAACAGTTGGTCTTACGTCCCTTATATGTTCAAAAAACCTTTGTAATACCGCCAACTCATCAGCTTCATTAAAAATTGTGAAGTGTCCCTGCAGCTCTGGCTTGGGTGTATATTCGAAATCTTCAATATCTTCGGCAATAATCTCTCTATTTGTAATTAAGTAACCATCACCATCGATCATATAAGAAATCATCATAACCTGATCCACTGATGCTTCAGGAAATTTTAAAGGTGCTTTAGTAGTTTCAATATCAAACGCAAGGACCACTGGATCTGCAAAAGCTACCTTGTCTACACATTCAAAGAAACCTTCATGTGTGACTTTATACCATTTACCGACACGTATATCTTTGTCGATAGAAACACGAACATGGTACGGTACATCGTATTCTCTTATATCTTCGATATATGTTTTCACATCCTTTTTATCTACAGTCGAACTTGCAAATCTATTCACATTGGTCCCCAATTTTCCTTTACCATTTGAACTATTACTGTTTTTATAAATATTCCTCTGTAATTTATTAGCATCATTTTCGGCCAGGATAGGTCTTAACAATTTTCTTGCTTCAAACAGTTGGTTTGAGTTAACAAAAGATAATTTTATTAGTGATTTTTTTAGGCCCAGTAAATGGTTATCTAACTTTAAGTCCTCTTTCTGTAAAACTTCGATTCCTTTAAGACATGTTTCCAAATATTTCTTCAAGTACTCTTCCACATCATTTATGCGCTGGTCATCTGTCACCGCAACGAAGAAATATGGGTCATATGTTATAGAAGATTTAAAACTACCACCCTCCTCATCAAGAAAGTAAAAATCAACACCAGCCACACCACCTGCAGTAGATCCATTCCCTGTATTTGACGATTCCGCCATCACCTCCTCCGAAAGTAAGGTAGGATGCATATTAACCAACCACCCAATTCTGCCAGGAATCTGTTCAAGTCTACTCGGATCCACTTTACCACTAAATTGTGGCGCTATATACCTCTCAAAACCCATCATAGTATCAACATCATCGACTTTATTCGCTTGCATTAACTGCTGCGCGGTAATTGCATACCCATTAGATAAAGAGGAACCGTTTCCCCTTCTAAACCTCGCAGTGCTCATCTATATAACTTCTTATCCGTATTGGATTCAACTGCTTCACAAATCAAAGCTATCTTATAACTAGCTTATTGCAATTTATAGCAGCTTCACAAATTGTATTAGTTTAATTAAATTAAAGTTGTGTGAAATTGAACTCGATGAGGAAAAGTACGCGTAAAAAAAATCCAGAATTTTTTTTTGTAACATTCCACGCGTTGTGTCACCGGGTACGCCAATTTCTATTTTTTTTTTTTTTTTTTTTTTTTTGCTTTGTCGGTCTCCTCGGTTTTGGGCTTTTTTTTTTTTTCTATTTTGTATGAACAATCAATCCTTAAATTTTTCTTTCTCACTCATTCTTGACATAAGTAGTCGATCCAGTGTCCATTATACTTTTTATTAATCGATATCTTGTCTCAATTGGAAGTCAAGAAGTACCAAATCCACTGAAATCAGAGTTTTTGTCCAATATTTAACTCATCCAGTGAAATTATTTGACAAAACACTCCCTAAAATTAGAAATAAAACAATACAAAACAAAAGACGAAAATCGATACACAACAAAGTAAGATAAAAACTGAAAATAGGTTAAGTTGAAAATAATAGAAGATGTCATACAATCCGTACTCTTATGCAGGCAATGATGCTACGGTTAATGACAGGTTTAATCAACAGATGCCCCAAGGTCAACCAATGCAACAACAAATGAATCAACAACAACAAATTCCCCACCAAATGAATCAGCAAATGCCACAACAAATGTCCCAACAACAGCAACAACAACAACAACAGGGTGGTTACGGTTTCCAAGACCCATCTCAATCTATGGCGTTCCAATTGGGTCAAACTGCGTTTTCCAACTTCTTGGGTCAACAGAACTTCAATCAGTTCCAAGAGACTATGTCTAAGGCTGCCACCGTTAACAGTTCGCTGTCACTGTATTTCCAAGTCACAACGTCATATGTCATAAATAAACTGAGGGTTATCCTTGTACCCTTCACTAATAAGAATTGGCAGAGAATTCCAGATGCACAACAGAACGGTGGTTCTGAACAAATGTCATTTTTGGCACCAAAGGACGACCTCAATTCCCCAGACATGTACATCCCAATCATGGGTCTGGTCACCTATATCTTGATATGGAACACCCAAGAGGGCCTAAAGGGTTCCTTCAACCCCGAGAACCTGTACTACAAACTTTCATCTACAGTGGCATTTGTGTTTTTGGACTTAGCTATCCTGAAGTTAGGACTGTACTTACTGGTATCTACAAACTCTAAGACCACAAACCTTACGGAATTGATCTGTTTCGTTGGGTACAAGTTTGTCCCATTGATTCTGGCCTCTTTTGTCCCAAAACAACCAATCTACTTGAAGCTGCTCGCCCAGGTCTACTTGTTCATCGCATTTGGTGTATTTTTACTAAGATCAGTCAAATTCAACCTATTCGCAACCGCAAACAGCGATATGGCCACATTCAATAAGTCCACAGTCAGAAAGTGCAACTACTTCTTGTTCGTCTACGGGTTCATCTGGCAGAGTGTTTTGATGTGGCTGATGGGATAGAGGTGTATATATATATATAATTTTGTTTCTATATGTCTGTAAGATAGAAATCCAAACTAATCATTCTTTTGAAACTTAGCAGAACAATTTGTATATGATAAATTTACGCTCTGTCTCCTTCCATATAAAGAAGGTTCACGTGAACGTTCTATAAATAAAAAAAAAACGACAACTTTTCTTGCTGTCCAACCCCCTCTCCCTCGTCTCTCGAGAACAATGGGGGCTTCCACGATGCAGAGAAACATTCTCGAGGAAGATTTCTTGTTCTCTCTTTTTCAAAGAAACATTTTTTTGGATGGAAACGGATGGAAATTCTACGGTATCTTCTGTGGATCCTGTGTTATTTAAACGATCCGTTCCTCGAGGTCTAATTTTTTTTTTTTTTTTTTAATTCCATTTTTGGGTAAGAAAACAGTTCTTTTTTATTTTTCTATGCCGAAGAAACCATCGTGGACGGCCCTTACGTAAGAAAATAAAAATGTGACAAAAAAAAATAAATGAAAACTGAAATTACTAGAAAAACCTGAAAATATCTCAAAATTTAAGAAAAGATAGAATAAGTGCTAGGAGGTTACTCACGAGAGGTTGACACGAAAACAGAAGTCATTGCAAGTGGGATTCCCATAGCTTTACTAGCTATTTATTATTTTTTTTTTTTTGGATCTTGTTAAGGGTCCAGCAAACTTTTCCATTTTGAGAAGAACCTAGAAGTAAATCTTTTTGGAAGGATAGGAAACAATTTTTTTTTTTTAAACAGTAGAGAATAAATAAAAGCAAAATAATATTCATAACAACAAATTATTTTTTTTTTTTATATATTAATTGGAAGGGGATAGGATCATATACAGATCAGAAATTATCAACATAAAAACAACACACAATGGGTTTATTTTCTAGAAAAAAGGAGAGTGCTCCAGTTAATAAGGCTGACCTGATTCCATGTGATAAGATGATCGAGAAACCTCCAAAGGGTTCTCCTGCTCCACAGAAACCAGCGGATTTGACCAAAGAACAGATGGGTAAACTAGCCCAGATGCTTGAACACTTCAATAAACCTGGTCTTGAATTGCCTATCGATACTACGTCAAACTGCTCCAAGACTAGACCAATCAGCTCTTGGGAGAGGTTCTTTTTGACACGTGAATGTCTCTTAAGGTACTTAAGAGCTCGTAAGTGGGATGTCTCTAAAGCTGAAAAGATGTTGACCGAAACTCTTGTATGGAGACGTGAGGTGGGAATTACTCATGGTGAAGAGGACGATCATCCTTTGAAGCCAGAAGATATCGCCGTTGAGAATGAAACGGGTAAGGAGATTTTGCTTGGTTTCGATTATGAAAATAGACCACTATTTTACATGAAAAATGGTCGTCAAAATACCGAATCATCCTTCAGACAAGTTCAGCAAATGTTGTTCATGATGGAAAGTGCAACCACGTTGACTCCGCCAGGTGTCGAGAAGATGTGTGTCCTAGTGGATTTCAAATCTTACAAGGAACCGGGTATCATCACCGATAAAGCTCCTCCAATTTCTATCGCAAAGATGTGTCTTCACATTATGCAAAATCATTATCCGGAGAGAATGGGTAAATGCATATTAATAAATATTCCATGGTTTATCTGGGCCTTTTTAAAGATGATGTATAACTTTTTGGATCCAGATACCAAAGAAAAGGTCATTTTTGATGAGCCATTTACTAATCACATTGACCCATCTCAATTAGATGCAACTTACAATGGTAGACTTGATTTCAAGTATAAACATGACATATACTGGCCAGATATGAATTCAAAGATCCAAGCTATTCGTAACAGACAATATGAACGTTTCTTGAAATTTGGTGGTAAAATGGGTTTAAGCGAATGGGACTTAAAAGGTGATTCTGATGAAGTAAGTTATCCAGTTGAAAGTATCAAAGCTTGATAAAATATTTTAACCTTATTTCACGATTTTTTTTTACTGTCTGAAGTACTTCTTCTTAAGATACAGAAAAAAAAAAAATATTCCTTTCATTAAATCTTAACTACTTGAGTTTCATGGTCTTTTACTTTGTTTCAATGTTATTGTTTTCTTTTATTCTGTCGGAATACATTTGGGCATTCTTATGTTGATTTTCTTTTCTTTTCTTTTCTTCTCTATACATGTTATTTAATCATGCAAAATTATTAATTTTTTTATAGATATGAACTTTAATTTACAATAGCTTCTGGTTTTATCATAGTGATATTAAGAAATAGTCTCGGAACTGTTATAAGGTTGTGAATACTCTTTACGAGAACAGAGCTTTTCATCACTAAGCTCGTTTCTAATTCATAATACAAAAATCGATTTGCGATAAAAGGGGTTAAAGGTAATCTAAGCTGCCTTTGGAAAAAGAAGTAGGTTCAATTGGTACTAATATAATTAAAAATAATAAAAAAAAAAATGCATTTATCTATAAAATTAGCAAAAAAAAAATTTCTCTCCCTATGGTAAAGTGCACAACGTTTGTTAAGTTCTTATTTCTTATTCTTTTTACTTTTCCTTAGAGATTGGCCTTCCCCAAAAAATACATTCTTACTGTTTTCTTCTTCCGCAGCATTCTCATCCTTGGGAAGCACTAATGGAAATCCAAAAAATAATTGACCATCTGGCAAATCCAGTCTAGCTGGTTCACCTCCAAGTGATATTTTTATTTCCTTTAGATTTTCCGTTTCTTTCTTTGGAGCACCAGTTTTACCTGATATTTTTTGACCGTCGCCTGCAAATCTAATCGCATTTTCATCTGTACTGTTGAGTTTTCCGGAATAATTTATCCTGGTAGACATAGAACCTTGACTGTGTTTAACAGGGTCAATTGCTTCGGACTTACGCTTGGCGTCTTGTTCCTCTTTCATTGCTTTGTAGTCGGGTTCTACGTAACCCACAGGTGGAGCAAAATCTGTAACCAAATCTGTTTCTATGACACATATACTCTTTGCAGAGGATTCCGGTTTCACTTCCAGTACTTTGATTCTAAAAGTCTTATTGTTGTAGCTGATCTCGATAATATCGTCTATGGTCAAAGTAGAAAAGTTACGAAGCACATTTTCCAGCACAGCCTTCGGGTCAGAGATATCAAGGAAATCCACAGATTGAGGCTCAATCTTCACAAACTGTCCCAATGGAACATCCGTCGAATTAATCTTCATCAATGAACCCGGCTGTGCACCTAGTGTTTCCATCATCCATTGGGGCAAGTATACCCTACCTTCCTCAGCAATAAACTCCAAAACACCACCATGTGTAACTTTCCCACTCTCACTGCTAGTAAGCCTAAACAACATCGGATACCGGACATTCAGCATCGATAACCTATTCAATGCACTTGGAGGAAGAAAGATCTTACCACCAAAGTTGGCATCATCCTTCCGGATTCTGTCGTTCATCATCGCCACAGGGTAGCATCTAAAGAAATCCTCGAATTCCTGTGGCACAGCCACATGGTCAGAACCAAACCCAAACGAAAACATCGTGTATATATATCTCCTTGTTTATGTATTAGAGTGTTACGTAGTTGTGTATTAACCAGTCTCGTTAAAATATTATTTTCCTTACAGTTTAGTAATTCCAAGGTTTCAAGAAATGCTAAGGGGTGAGAGGAATCCAACAGAAAATAAGTAACCCGGAATCTGACAGAAAATTACTGAACCTACCAACAATACAGCTACTCAAGGTGATGGCACAGATAGCCATCATCACCAAACATATAACGAAGAAGGAAAACAAACGTTTATCTGGAATTATTATCTTGTGACTTGTAACTCTAACGATTCATACAGCCAGTGTTGTGGTGATACACAACACCGTTTTCTCACTCTCAGTTGAAACAGGTACAAACCAAAACCGATGAAAGAGAAAACAATTTTTCGATTACACAGTTATCTTTTATAGCACAAATATATAATGGTTGATCTGGAGAACGAACAATGTGAACACCAGCTGTCTCACAGCCGCCGCCAAGACTGGCATTATCATCCACTGCGGTCGTTCCAATTAACCTCCGTTCTTTTTACCCGACCTCCGCTAAGTTAGAGGGAACCAAGGGAATTTCTATAGATAGTAAGGGACAATAAGCAAAAAAAAAATGCAGTTATCGTAAAGATTAAAGTAAACTGTACTGACTCAATTCATAAAGATATATTGTTTATAGACGGTAAACAACAAGACAAAAGCCATTGAGTTTAGTTATCTTCTTCGGAAAAAAAAAAAAATGCAGCAACAGGCTCCTTATAATGTATGTTTTTATGAATACACTTTCACTCTCCCCCCCTTTTTTCTTTACTAATGATATTAAATGTATTGAATAGATTACTAACAATATCAATATGAACAGGTCAGATTGAAAACATGTTTAAAGATGTGTATACAGAGACTGCGGTATGCGCAGGACAAACAGCAGGCGTTGGCCAAACAAGGAAGACGAGAAGTTGCACAGTTGTTGGCAAACTCTAAGGAACAGAAGGCTCGGTATAGAGCAGAGAGTTTGATACATGACGACATGCATATTGAACTTTTGGAAATATTGGAGCTATATTGTGAGTTGTTACATGCGCGTGTAAGTATTCTGGCGACAATCGAAGATGAAGCTGTGTTAATTGAGAATCATAGTGAAGATGGTATAAATGAGGCTGTGAGGGCATTGGTTTATTCGACATTACATGCCACAGAAGTAAAAGAACTATCACAGATGCGGGATCTTTTAATCATGAGGTTTGGACCTGAGTTTGCAAAATTGATTGTAGACGAGAAGCTCGGAGTTCCTGAGAAAGTTGTGAAGAAATGCTCCCCTAATTTGCCAAGCTCGGATCTGGTGGATCTTTATTTAAAGGAAATCGCAAGAACTTATGATGTCCCATTTTCATTATTGACAGATGATGAAGATGAAGATGATGACGATGATAACGATGATGACGAGACCTCGGGGTCAGATGATGGGAATGTCATTGAAGATATAAAAGAAGACAATAAAACCGAAAAGAAAAAGAGTAAATCTAAGAAAGACGACAAACCAATTCTTGCTGTAAATAATGAAGAAGAGTTTACTGCTGATTCAAAACATCCAATAAAGGTAAGAAGACCAAGAAAGGAAAGTGATACACTCGATTCTGATTTAAAGATTCCTAAAGAAGTTAAATCGAATGTCGAAGTCAAGCACAAAAAAAAGGGAAAGAAAGAGGATAATGAATTAGAAGCTTTAAAGAAAAGGTTTGAGGCCTTGAGAAGATGAATCATATGTCTATATGAATATCCAATTAAAATGATTTGTGTTATATATAAGCAAAAGAAATTTTATTTACTCTTTTTTATTCTTGATTTTTAATGAATGTCAGCATTTTAAAAGTAGTATATTATGCATTAAGTTGTATTTATTATATATACTACATGATGTGGTGGTTATAAAATTAGATTATTATTTACAATAGAAAGTAATGATGGAAACCTCCTAGAAGGAGAAAAACCAAAGCAATAAAAATTCCCTTTGTTTTGTTTTTCTTAACTATAAATACCTTGTGTACGCAATTGAAATTCATCATAGATTCTAGTGTAAAAGTTACCTAACGATTTTCCAATTAGGAAGTTGTCAACAAAAGCATCAGTTTCATCATCTGATAATTCCAGGTGAAATCTCTGTTTTAATTGAACACTAGTTTGATTACCGGCATTGAAACATGGTTGCATGTTGTCCTTTTGCATAATTTCACACATAGAGACAATTTGGTCGGAATACTTTCTCAAGGCTTTAAATGAGTCCTTTGTTAATTGAACGAATTTTTGGTATGGTGCACTGTCAAGACCGCCCAGCAGTTCGACATATTCGTAAGTAAGTTTAAATGGTGCAGACTCAAAGTTAACAGATCCCGGAGAGTTTGAAAGCATAAAACCAAAGTCAATATGACTAACATGACCTTCATTGTCAATCATAATGTTACCGTTATGTCTATCCTTAATTTGTAGTATGTAACAAATGACCGAGTATGCAGCCAAAGAACATGCAAAATTATCCTGTGCTCTTTTGTATTTGAAACCATCTGGATCTCCAAAGGTTCTTAGATAATGATCACGCAAGGTTGCAATACCACCGTTATCACCTAAATCACCATCTTCGACCATTTTCTTTGTTAGTGCCTTTTTGATACTGTGGACGGACATGGCATTTGTGATTGTTTCAACTAAACCAGTATTGGCACTGGTGATAAGGATTTTCATCCGTTTAACCCAAACGTCTACGCGTTCATTAGTCCATATTTGGGCCATTGCCTGGATAACTTGACATGCAAAAGCTTCTTGTCTTAGATCATCACCAGTTTTTGCAATTACAGAACATAAATCCCAGTTTTCTAGATGGCCATACTCAGATGTTTTACGAATTCTTTCCTTCTTAGTAGTCCAGTCTTCACCCAAGTATGAACTGCTGATACCACCTGTCATTAAATCGTTCTCCAATTTACGTTCACCTGCTTTACCGTGTAGAGCTTCTACATCCTTGTATCCGAATTTATCTTGTACAGCTTGCATGGAAGCAATAATCTCATTCCTAATCTGGTTAGTTGCTTCAGAAAGCTCTTGTGGAGATTTATCAAGTTGTGCCAACATCACAGCTGACACTCTCATTTGATCAGCTAGATCATCAGTTTGGTTCTTAAATGTTTCCGATAATGAACTTCCTTGCGCTAGGAAATCTTGAGCACTAGTTGCAAATGTCAATTCAGGGGTTCTATCATGACTATCAGTAGGTAACAAAGGAATATTCGAGGCACGCTTCAATACTAAAGATGATCTATAAGCTTCAGATTCACTTTGGTTTTTTACTCGAATCATAGACATATCCCCCAGATCTTCTTCTCTGCCAAGGTCAACGCTTGAACTAGAATATGAAAGATCTGCAGCAGACTGGTCAACTGAAGTTCTCAGATTAGTTGAGGTGAAAGTTTCAGAGTTACGGTATGGAATTTCACCTGTAAACTTCTTTCTATTTCTACCCATGTAGTTCAAATCAAAGATCAATTCTCCTGGGTTATTACCTTTCTTTATTATCTCTTCGTTTTCTGGAGTTGTTGGGTCAAAATCAAATTCATCTCTTAAATATTCTATCAGCAACAGGTAAGGAACCTTTTCTGCAGAGTTTAGAACTTGTGCCTCATTAGCTGTAATTAGAACAAGTTTATGTAGTTTACCTTTCTTGTTCGGTGGTAACAAAGTTGGGATATCAACACAAGCAGGTAAATCACGGTTCAGTAGAGACAAATCAGCACGTAGTGCACTTAGCCTTGCTTGAGTAGGAACTTGCGACAAACTTCTAGAAATTGTTTCAAGTGCAATTGCAAATTGTGTTTCACAACGGAAGTAGTTCGCTTTCAACAGCTTGATTTTAGTTGTTGTGGATAGAGTCGAGGGATCTAGCTCCTCGAATCTCGACCTTAAATTGGTATAAGTTCGGTTGCTATTGAATTTACTACCCTTTGTGCTCTGTGAATGAGATCTGCTTAGTCCTTGCGATTTATTAATGGATTTGAAGGAATTACCTGAGAGCCTTGGGGACGTACCAGATAAATCTGGCATAGAAGAGGTAAAGCGATCAGATGCCATTATTGTATTATCTTCATTTTCGGTTTCACTTTCATCAGAGTTCTGTTCGGTAGCATTTCTAGAGGATCTAGCAGAAGTTTCTGATGATAACGTATTCTCATCAATATTTTTTCTTACCGAAGAAGATGATGGTAGGTCAGTGATTGAGCTATCAGTGTATGTTCTTTGCATTGAAGGTTGGAATATTTTGGATTTTCTCTTCGGCATTTTGATGGAAGATGAAATTCTTTCATCGAACACCCTATCACCGATATTATCTACCATATCAAAATCCAGGTTAATTTCGGCACTCTTGCTCTTCTTGAACATAACATCTTCCTTTGTCTTTGTTGGGTCAATAATATCAACTTCGGATGCTACTGCAGATGCTGGCGTCATTGGACGTACACTGGACTTCCTTGATGATTTGTTTTTTAATGTATTTTTCAAGGTAATATTTCTAGTAAAATCTTTCATAAGATTTTTGGCTAGTTTAAAAACGTAAGATTTTTGCCTCCTACCTTGTGATTCGACTAGAGGTTCTGTGATTTCCGCCAGTTGTGGCAAAGCCATACATGAAAACACCATAGAGGACATGACAATTGCTGGGGCCACATTCTCATTCATCTTCACTTTCTGTTTCTCATCTTCATTGACATCAATGTTGAACAGGTTATTCTGCAAACTATTCAACACACGTCTGGCTACTTGGAAACCATACGATGCAGGGTCTGTAGACAGATCAGTCAGAAGAGCTTGTAGCTGCCAAAATGTAAGCAATGCAAAATGGGGGTTTTCCGTTCTCAGTTTCAACATAAGATCCTCTAACGCCAGGGATTCTGTCTCAATAGTCAGAAGCACTTGAACCAATTGTGGAATATAGAACTGCAGTTCAGTGTGAGGAAATTTAGTCAGTCTCTGGCACAGATAGTAGTGAATACCAATGTTGTTGGCATACTTACATAACAGCTCGATACAACTATGGACCGTAAATGTAGGAGCATTGATCTTGTCTAAAACCTCCTGTGGAGTTTCCTCCTTCGTAGGTCTGCTTTCAATTATATTCATATTTTATAGCTGAGTATCCTGTGTCACTTTTACGCACTCTTTTATTTCACCTTAATACTCTCTCCTTTTTTAAACGTATTTTCCTTTCCTCCTAGCAATATTCTTCCTTATGTTCTATCTTTGTAAAGTAATAATACCGTGCTTCCCGGCTTCCTTTTGACGCTGATCGTTATCCTTAGACACTAAAATAATTATTTGAACGCTATGAATAAAAGAAACCGTTTTCCCGATGAATTTTGGTCGATCCCTTTTCCCTTGTTAATGAAAGTAATATTGTTTTTTGTTTTTTTTTTTTGTTTTACTGTATATTTTTTTTTTCACTGAAATTTTGGTTTTATTATTATTTTTTTTTTTTTTTTCCCTTTGGTCCCTTTTCACCCAAAGAGACAACGAAAAGAAAAAAAAAAAAAACTGTCTTTCACAGTGCGATTTTTTTATTTTTATTTCTTTTTTTTTTGAACAACGCGATGACAAAGGTCGATGAAGGGTAATACGTGTCAAATTATAGTTATACCACGATATATACTATGTGGTGTGTATAGATAAAAGGAGAATGTCTTATATGAGGATTGTGAATTTATTAAATACTAATTTATACATTGTGTTTTTATTTTTATTTTATTTTATTTTATTTTATTTTATTTTTAATTTTGAAACTATAATAAATGTGGGAGGGGATGGTTGTAGATAAATAAATAAAAAAAAAAAAAAAAAAAAAATAATATTGGAACGCATAATTTAATGTACATGTTGTTGGAGGGAATGTTAGTCCTCTCTTGGATTTCTTATTTTTTTTTGTTGAATTTATTTTTCCTTCCTTCTCTTATTTTTTTTTTATAATAAAGAATGAATGCAGAGAATATAATGAGCGTATCTACTCTTGTCAAAAAATGGAAAATGCTTAATAGAAAACAATGTGGCTTTAAGAAATAGCCATAATAACGTAAGAAATAAAAAAAACAAAAAACAATTGTAGTTCGTAACGTTATCTAGAGAAATGAAATGCGTAAGACTTATAATTAGTGAGAATTCATTAGAATGTATGAAGGAAGGGGGGAACGGATATATGAATTTCGTTAATGGGTTTTTTTTCCTTAAGCGACGGCAGCCCAGAACTTCTCCCATAAATTAGTTGGTTCATCGTCCTCCCAGACAATAGCTTCGATTTCTCTTCTATCACTGTCGATATCAATATCTTCCAATTTCCAGATAAATCTGCATCTGTAGTACAGTTGACAGCCAATGAACACGACTGCAAGTAGCATTAGGGAAATGTATGCTGTAAAGAAGTCCGAGACGTTGAAATGTGGTGAGAATGCTTGGAAACCTTGGATGAAAATGATGACAAACACAAAGAATGCAGCGTAGTAGGCACCCCATGGCATGAACTTAGCCTTGAAAGGTAGGTCGTCTCTGGAGATACCACGGAATTCCAAAGCCTGCATGAATCTGATGTGAGCCAAAGAGATAAACAACCAAGCACATAGACCAGCCAATGTAGAAATGTTGATCAACCAGTTGAAAGCAGTGTTAGCGTTGTGGTTAACAACCAAGAAGGCTAGTAGACCCAGTAGAGCGGTGACAATGACACCCCAGTATGGGACACCGTGTCTGGTAACGTAACCGAATTGCTTTGGAGCATTACCACTACCAGCCAAGGAGTAAAGCACACGGGAACCAACGTAGACATTAGAGTTAGCAGCAGAGATAACTGTGACCAAAACGACTGCGTTGAAAATGTGTGGCAAAGCTCTGGTGTGTGCGTTTGTAATGGAAATAACGAAAGGAGAAGAGGCGATAACAGCGGAGTCACTGGACAAACGAGGATCGTTGAATGGAACCAACAAACCAACGAAGAACAGAGACATAATGTAGAACAACACAATTCTGAACACGACCTTGTTAATGGCTCTTGGGACAGACTTTCTTGGGTTAGCAGCCTCACCGGCAGTGATACCGACCAGTTCGGTACCTTGGTAAGTGAACGCAGCATTAATCAGGGAGGAGACCCAACCTAGGAACTTGGCGGTGTTCTTATCCTTGGAAATGATACCTGGGCCCATGGCACCTGGGTGACGCCAGTAACGGAAACCGATAGGACCCTCGTGGGAACCACCGCAGACGATAACCAGAGCGTAGATCAAGTAACCCACGATGGCAATAACCTTAATAGAAGCGACCCAGAACTCGAACTCACCGTAGATCTTAACTGGGAAGAAGTTCATCAATGTGATCAACACCCAGAAGATACCGATCCATGCGGCAAGTGGCACTTTGAACGTCCAGTACTGGATGACTTGACCGATAACAGAGACTTCGACGGCGTACGTGATGGCCCAGTTGAACCAGTACATGTACCCGTTGGCAACACCAAAGGCAGGCGACAAAAATCTCTTAGAGAAAACGGTGATAGAGGAGGTAACAGGGATAAAAGTGGCCATCTCTCCGAGCGACTGTGTAACGAAGTACACGATGGTACCCATGAAGATGTAAGCGATCAACGCACCGACAGGACCGGAGTTCGACAACGGCGTGGCGATACCGACAAACAGACCAGTACCAATGGTACCACCCAGCGCGATCATACCGATGTGTCTCTGCTTCAACGCTCTCTTGACTCTGGTGTCGTGAACTTCGGCCTCTTCGGCATCCTCTTCCTCGTCATCCAGCGCGGCGTGTCTATTCCTCGACAGCGTATTCGTGATAGAGTTTACGTCCCCGTCAAACCCAGTGGACTCGCCTTCCAGCTTCTTCTTGCTCGTTGTGGTCGAATACAGCTTCTTCTCGTCGTAGTTCGATGGTATTATCTCTATATCGGTGGCAGTCCCGCTTGCCCCACTCCCACTCGACTCCTTGTCTCCATGCGACAGTATATTCCTAAACTTCATTATATCTTTATTTGTATGCTATATTTTTTTGTTATCTTGCTTCTGTTGCGTTACCGTATCTTAGCAATATCCAAGATCTCAAATTTGCAAAAGCATCAATTTATATATATGCAATTCCAAGAACTTCGAAGGGGGGGTGTGCATTTAAAGAAAATTTTCAATGAAATGAATATTTCGCTGTGGGAAATTCCAAAAAAAAAAATCAAAAAAAAAAAAAAATCTTTCTTCGTCGGAAAAATGGGTCATCGTTTCTGCGCTGCGGGTGTTTCTCAGCAATCGCAAAGTTTTTTTTCTTCTCACTCACTCTCTCTCTGTGCGTGAGTGTCTCTCTCTGCCTGTGCGTCTCTCTCTCTCTCTTTCTCAATTCCGTTTTTTTCCCATCGGAAATCTCTCTCTGTGTGTCTCGTTGTGCGTCATTTTCTGTGCGTAGTGGTGGGCTTTTGCAGTGCAATTTTATTTTATTTTTTTTGTTTCTTTTCCCACCGCCATTTTTAATTTTTTTTTTTTCTTCCTTTCTTTCTTTTTTTGTGGGGAGGGTAACTTGTCTCTATGACACATTTTTTTTTCCGTGTTGATGCAGTGTTGTGTTGATCTGTTATAACATATACACACACCCCCCCTGGAGGGGGTGTGTGTGTATGTATATGTATTGTTGTGTCGATGTATCGTTGTGTAGCTGTATCGTCGTATCGTTATGTATTTACTATCACGTGTTATCTACCTGTTCACGAGCGGTGATTGTTTTCCGGGTTTTTTTTT